>LM523199.1:130381-172756 GCA_000941615.1 Parastrongyloides trichosuri
AACGAAGAAATTTATTATTTAGCAAATAATTTTGTCTATAAATTTAAAAGTTTTTAAATGTGATCCTAATAATAATAGAATAAATGAAAAAACTGAATTATGGCTATCACTTAAAATAAGAATTACATATAAACAAACGACCGATGTACAAAAATGTCCTTTTATCAATGGAGAGGAAAACAAAAGAGATATATAAATATTTGAATAAAGAGTATAAACTTTATAGTTAAATTTAGATTAAGTGAGATGCATACGTAGCTAATATTGTTTAGTTTTTTAATTCAATTAATATTTTATTTATTTAATTAACTCAAAATTATTAAAAAACACTTGAATAAAAATATAATTAAATTGAGAAATATTTTAAAAACTTTTATGTATAAATAAAAAAGTATTTAGTTTTAATAATTTTATATAATGTATCAATAGTTATGTTATTTTTTTTTGATCACCATATTTTTGTTCTTTAAAGGACTTTCTCAAACGTACTGTTGTATAACTGACAACAAATGTATAGACGTTGGTTTAACAAAAAATTTTGTAAAATCATACAGCCCTCCTGTTGAATGAACATATCAAACAGATAACTTAAAAATAGTAAAAAGACAAGCATTAAATAAATAAGATACTAAAGAAAATATGTTAAAAGATATTATAAAAGTTATCAATATTGTTAAAAATAAAGAAAAAATGTCATTTAAAATTGATAATATTTTTTTTGTTGGTATCAGATCAAGTACCAGGATTGGTGAACATCATTACATAAGACTTAGTAAATAAGTGTAAAAACTTGTCATGCATTTATCATAAGAATGATACATGTAAAAATAAAAATTATAAATTAACGATTACTATCAAAAAACATTTGGAAAAGAAGGAGGACATTTTTTATATATCGAAGGGATCAACTTCTAAATTTAAATGTTTGACAATTAATGGAGAAAATATTTAAAAAAAATAATAAAGTACATAAACGGTTACAAATTAAAATAAAAATTTGATTCTGTACAAAGATTGTATAATAGTCATTGGAATTATATGCAAAAATTGGTAATGACTAGAAAGAGAGAAGAATATTTGATTCGTGGATTAAGTAGACACAACCCATATGAAAAATGAATCTTCCAATAAATCTTTTATAAAATAAGAATATCTATGATTTACAAAGCTTTTTATTTTATTTCTATATAAATTGTTCACCAAATAATAATTCGTTAAATTATAAAATTTCAAAACAAAAAATTTAAACAATTCTCATAATTACTTTCATGTAGCAAATAAATAAAAATATACATAAAATTGTAATTTATGGGAAAACCAAAAATAAATGCAATTTTTTGAACATTAAATAATTATTTATTTAATTAGATATTATAAATATTTAAAGAAAAATTATTTTAAAAATTATTATATTTTTCTTTTCAACATATTACTTGAAAGAATGATCATATTAAAGTCGTTAATATTGTCGACTTTTGTATCTGTAGCTTTTTCTTTGTATGGTTTCGGACCAAATGGAACAAAAACTTTCCAATCAACATATGAATTGAAGGGAAAAGCTAATATTCATTATGATAGTTCAATTTCGAGTCTAACCACAGATGTATTTGAACTTTCACCACCCGTTTTAAATCCTGTTTTTATCAATGGAGGCTTTGCTTCCTGTCACAGTCCATATATGTTTAATATATATAAATGTACAGAAAGTGGTCCAGGAGCAACTCGTGATTCCTGGAATATTGCTATAACACCAGAAAAAGTGGTAAAAAATAAAGGTTTTATTAGTTTCTTGGAATATAATTCAGTTAAAGAAGCAAGAGCAGAATGTAACAAGTATGTTACTACTATAGGAAAATTACAACTTATGACTGTAACATTAACAAATGGAAAAGTCTACAAATATACTGATAGAGAAAACAATGGCAACTTTTTCAAAAGTATTCAACATTATATTCAATTCGATGCAAATATTTGCCATGGTACAATTGTTAGATGTGAATACAAATTTAGAATAAATTCAATTGTAGTTCAAAACACAATTAGAATTAAAGATGGTGGTGACAAAACATGTCCAAATGGAGGTATGCCAGGTAAATGTACTTTAACACTCCAACAAAGATGTACAATCGTAAAATTACCTGATGGATGTACAAAGCCATCAACAAAAGAATGTGCTCCATATACGAAATGTAATATAGGCATTCCAAGATTATGTATGATGGTAAAAGTACCTACAGGATGTCAAAGGCCATCTCAAAAAGTATGTGATCAATATATTAAATGTAATTTATCACTTAAAGCAAAATGTACAGCTTCAAAATTACCTTCTTCATGCAAAAGACCATCAGCAAAAGAATGTGAACCATATACCAAATGTACCTTATCACCAAAAGAATTATGTACAAATCCAACTTTACCAGAAATGTGCAAACGACCAACAGGAAAAAGATGTGATCAATTTAATAAGTGTACCTTATCGCTTAAAGAATTATGCTTAAATGAAAAGTTACCTTCACAATGTACAAGACCATTATTCACAGAATGCTCCCAATTTACAAACTGTAACCTTTCATTAAAAGAATTATGCTTAAATGAAAATTTACCTTCACAATGCACAAGGCCATCATTTAAACAATGTGAAGAATTTGGATCATGTAAACTTACAACCAAGGAATTATGTTTAAATGAAAACTTACCAGATGCCTGTAAGAGGCCATTATATAAAGAATGTGTTGAATTTACCAATTGCAACCTTTCATTAAAGGAATTGTGTTTAAATGAAAACTTGCCTGAGTCTTGTAAAAGACCATCATTCAAAGAATGTGAACAATTTGGAGCATGTAAACTTACAAAAAAACAATTATGTTTGAACGAAAACTTACCTGGAGCATGTAAAAGACCATTATACGAAGAATGTAAAGAGTTTGGATCATGCAAACTTACAACTAAGCAATTATGTTTAAATGAAAACTTACCAGGTGCCTGTAAAAGGCCATTATATAAAGAATGTTCTGAATTCACAAATTGTAATCTTTCTTTGAAAGAATTGTGTTTAAATGAAAACTTGCCTGAATCCTGTAAAAGACCATCATACAATGAATGTGGTGCATTCGGAACATGTAAACTTACAAAAAAACAATTATGCTTGAATGAGAACTTAACCATCATACCAAGAATGCGAAGAATTTGGATCATGCAAACTTACAACTAAGCAACTATGTTTGAACGAAAATTTACCTGAATCCTGTAAAAGGCCATCATTCAAAGAATGTGAAGAATTTGGATCATGTAAACTTACAACCAAGGAATTATGCTTGAATGAAAACTTACCTGAATCTTGTAAGAGACCATCCTTTAAAGAATGTGAACAATTTGGATCATGTAAACTTACAACAAAACAACTATGCTTGAATGAGAATTTACCTGAATCTTGTAAGAGACCATCCTTTAAACAATGCGAAGAATTCGGACCATGTAAACTTACAACCAAACAATTGTGTTTGAATGAAAATTTACCTTCGGCTTGTACAAGACCATCTTATACACAATGCTCTGAATTTACAGAATGCAAGTTATCTCAAAAGGAATTATGCATGAATGAAGAATTACCAGAAGCATGTAAAAGACCATCCTTTAAACAATGTTCTCAATTTACAGAATGTATCTTATCACAAAAGGAATTATGTTTAACTGAAGAATTACCTGAAAACTGTAAAAGACCTTCTTTCAAACAATGTTCCAAATATACAACTTGTACTCTTTCAACAAAACAATTATGTTTAAATGAGAATTTACCAGAACCATGTAAAAGACCATCATACAGTAAATGCTCTGAATTTGCAACTTGTAAACTTACAACCAAACAATTATGTTTAGATGAAGAATTACCAGATGTATGTAAAAGACCAGCACTTAAAACATGTGCTATATTTACAACATGTAACCTTTCATTAAAGGAATTATGTTTGAATGAAGAACTTCCAGAAGCTTGTGTCAGGCCATCCTTTACAAAATGTTCCGAAATTACAAATTGTAATCTTCCATTAAAGAACTTATGTTTGGATGAAAAATTACCTTCTCAATGTAAGAGGCCATCTTATAAGGAATGTGTTGAATTTGGAAAATGCAAACTTTCTACTAAACAGTTATGTTTGAATGAAAATCTACCTGGAGCATGTAGCAGACCATCCTTTACTGTTTGTGAACCATATTTTGATGGAAGAGGTAATGGTCATGGTCATGTAAAAGGCGATAAACATAGACCAAGAAAAGATAGAGAAAATGATGGAGATGGAGAATGTAATGCTTCAAAGTTATTACAATGTATTACAAACAAAAAATATAAAAATTGTGTTAAACCATCAAAAGATGAATGTGATCGTCTTAAGAATAATTATTACAAAAATTGCCCATTTTCTGAAGCTGAACTATGCAAGATTAGCAAGGCTGTTCCTGGATGTAGAAATCCAAGTGCTGACACATGTGAAAACAAATTAAGAAATGATGTTAATTATTGTATGTATTCAAAGAGATTCCTATGTACACTTAACAGACCTGTTGAGAATTGTGAAAAGCCATCATCTGCATTCTGTTCTCCATTTGTTGGTGAAGATGCTGATGGATTCTGTAGATATTCAAATGAACATATTTGCGCTACCAAGAAGAGATATCCATATTGTAGACCCGCTGATAGTAAAACATGCAATGGAATCTGGACGACTGATGCTTGCACTCTTGACTTAGAGGAAAGATGCTTAGTCAAAAAATTACCAAAAGGTTGCTCACGTCCAAATAAAGCAGTTTGCAAAAGATTCGAACAATTACCACAAGTTAAACCACAACCAATCTTCTGTGAATTTTCACTTTACGAAATATGTACACTTGGAAGACCAATCAGTAGTTGTCCAGTACCAACAAAAGAACAATGTGATAGTGCAATTGAAAAGAAATCTCCATATTGTATCTATTCACAACAAAAGTTATGTACAATTAAAAGAAATGTCAAAAATTGTAAAAAACCAACAGAACAATATTGTAAAGCCAATGTATTAAATACTCAAGATTGTCAATACTCATTGGAACTTTTGTGTAAAACAAATAAAAAGTATCCAAATTGTAAAAAATATACAGCCAATGAATGCCAGAAGGGTGGTTTCAAGCCAGTCAAAACAGAAAAATGTCATATTTGTTCATGCAGAAAATATGAAAGAGATATTGTTCCTATAGCTATCTCTGATGTTGACTTTACTGAAGGATTAAAACCTGAACTTAGACAACTTGGTATTGTAATTGTTGTTGGAGAAAATATTGCTTTTAAAAAAAATTAAATTATTTTGTTTAAATTTTATATGAATAATAAATATACACAATCAAATTTACCCTAAGTTTTAAAGCAATCTAACAAAAAAATAAATCTTAATCTTTTATAATGTTTAAAGGACTACTATTTGATGATAATATAATGATTTAGATAAATTAAAATTATTATATTATTTTCGTGTTTATATTTTACCAAATTTTTTTTTATTGAAAAGTTTATAAAGTAATATGTATTTTAAAACAATTGAATAAATTTGTGTAAAATTTTTATTCTGATATATTGAAGTCATGTTTTGTCAAATATTATATAATCTTATAAATGTTTTTTACCAATATATAAATAAAACAAAGAATCTTATGATTTAAAAAATACAACCTTGATCTTTAATTTAGTAAAAAAATTAAATATCCAAATAATCAATTAAAAAATTAATTTTTAAAAAAATATTAATTCTCATAATTAAATTGAAATAATAAATTAATTAAATTGCATTTCGTGGAAAAAATAATAGACAAACAAAAGAATTTTTAATTGCTTAATTTTTATTTATTTAATGGCACATTAAAATATATAAAAAGAAAAGAGAATTGAAAACTGTATTGTATTCTTAAGAATGAAATTATTAATATTTTTTATTTTGTTAATTTCAACACCTACATTGTGTAACGTTAATGGTTTTGTAACGTTAATGGTTTTGGACCAACTGGAACACAAACATTCCAATCAAATATTAATTTAGAAGGGGAAGCCAATGTTCAATATGATGAATCTGTTTCTAAAGATTACAAAACTGTCTTTGAAGTTTCTCCATCAAATTTGAATCAAGCTTTCACTAAAGGAAATTTTTTAGCTTCTAGTAATCCATTTATTTTTAATTTTTATACATGTACAAAGAAAAAAGGAAATAGTGTTGTCAAAACATGGAATATTGCTGTAACACCAGATAACTTAAGTGGTAATGCATACCCAAAAACATATACATATAATCAAGGAAAAGATGCTAAAGCAGAATGTAATAAATATCTTAGTTCTATTGGTAAATTACAAAGAATGACTGTTCAATTATCAAATGGAAAGTCATTTACATGGACTGAAGGAGGAAATAATAGTGGATTTTTAACCACTAACGAGTATATTAGATTAAATTCACAATCTATCTGTTCAAATACACTTGTTACATGCGTTTATAAATATAAAAGAAGTTCAATAACTCTTAAAAATACAATTAATACTGCTGATGGTCAATGTAGTGGAGGTGGAAATGGTAGTGAAGATGGTAGTGGAAATGNTACAATGAATGTGGAGCATTCGGAACATGTAAACTTACAAAAAAACAATTATGCTTGAATGAGAACTTACCTGGCACATGTAAAAGACCATCATACCAAGAATGTGAAGAATTTGGATCATGTAAACTTACAACAAAACAACTATGTTTGAATGAAAACTTACCAAGCGCATGTAAGAGACCATCATACAAACAATGTTCTGAATTCACAAATTGTAATCTTTCATTGAAAGAGTTATGCTTAAATGAAAACTTACCTGAATCCTGTAAAAGACCATCATACAATGAATGGAGACCATCATACAAACAATGTTCTGAATTTACTGACTGCAACCTTTCATTGAAGGAATTATGCTTGAATGAAGACTTGCCTGAATCTTGTAGAAGACCCTCATACAAAGAATGTGAAGAATTTGGAACATGCAAACTTACAAAAAAACAATTGTGTTTAAATGAAGAATTACCAAGATCTTGTAAAAGACCTTCATACACATCATGTGCTGAATTTACACAATGCAATCTTTCAGAAAAAAGATTATGTTTGGATGAAAACTTGCCGTCAACATGTATTAGACCAGGACCATCAGTTTGTTCACAATATTTTAGTTGTACATTGTCCCAAAAACAATTATGTCTGAATGAAAATCTTCCTGCTTCCTGTAAAAGACCATCATTCAAAGAATGTTCTGAATTTGGATTATGCAAACTATCAATGAAACAATTGTGTTTAAACGATAATCTTCCTGCTGCATGTACTAGACCATCATTCTTTTTCTGTGAAAAATATTTTGGTGGAAATGGTAATGTTAATGATTGTGGTGCTTCAAAGTTATTACAATGTACTACAAACAAAAAGTATAAAAATTGTACCCCTCCAACAAAGAGAGAATGTGATGTTCTTTTTATCAAGTATTATAGAAATTGCCAATTTTCTACTTCAGAATTATGTAGAATTAGTAGACCAGTTTCAGGATGCAAAACTCCTTCAGCTGATACATGTGAAAATTTATTAGGAGATGATATTAAGTATTGTATGTATTCAAAGAGATTCCTATGTTCACTTAATAGACCTGTTAAGAATTGTAAAATGCCATCTTCTGAATTCTGTGCTCCATTTGCTGGTGAAGAAGTTGATAGATTCTGTAGATATTCTAATGAACATATTTGTGCTACAAAGAAGAGTTATCCATATTGTAGATCTGCTAATAGTAAAACATGCAATGGATTCTGGACTATTGATACTTGTTCCCTAGATTTAGAAGAAAGATGTTTAGTAAAAAAATTACCAGATGTATGTAAACGTCCAAGTCAATCCGTTTGTAAACGTTTCAAACAACTTCCACCAGTAATACCATTACCAATATTTTGTGAATTTTCGCTTTATGAAATATGTTTGCTTGGAAGACCAATCAGCACTTGCTTGGTACCAACACAAGATCAATGTGACAAAGAGTTTGAAAAGAGATTACCGTACTGTGTTCATTCACAATCAAAGTTATGTTCAATGAAGAGGAATCCTAAGCATTGTAAGAAACCAAAACCAGAATTCTGTAAAAGTCATATATTTGGTCCTATGGATTGCAAATATTCAATAGAACATTTATGTAAAACAAATAAGAAATATCCAAATTGTAAACGGTACTCAAAACAAGAATGTAAACATGAAGGCTTTGAACCGGTCTTTGAAGAACAATGTGAAGTAGCTGAATGTAGAAAATATGAAAGAGATGTAGTTCCAATAACTATATCTGATTGTGATTTTAATGAAGGATTAAAAGCTGAACTTAGACAACTTGGTATTACATTCATTATTGGAGAAAGTATCGTTTTTGCATAAAATATTAATTTATTTAATTCTTATTTTCTTGATTTTTCCATTCATTATTGGAGAAAGTATCGTTTTTGCATAAAATATTAATTTATTTAATTCTTATTATCTTGATTTTTGGAAAAATAAAGGATTATAGTAATACATTGTTAAATTTATTTTTTGATGTTAAACCTTTAAATATTTTATAAATTAAGTTGCGTAATGCCGTTTTCATAAGTAATTTTAATATTTTAAATAAAATTTATGTGACAATTATTTTTTTTTTATTAAAACGCAGTTAGTAAAAGTATTAAAACTTTATCTAAAGTCAATTTATAAAACTGCAGTGAATAATGAAGTAAACGATTTTTATTTTATCAATAAAAATTTAAAAATCAATATGATTTTAATTTTTTAATAAACAAATTATGATGTTTAAGAAGACACGAAAAAAATATTATTTAACTTATAAAAAATTTCAAACAATGTGATAAAATAATTAAAAAATCGGGAAACAAATATAAAAACATTAATTCTCATAATTAATTTAGAAAAATAAATATATAAATAGGAATAAAAATTGAAATCATTGAGAAATATAAAAAAACAATTATAAAATATTTTATTGTTACATTATTGTTTGTTTTGATTAGACGTTCTTAATATTTAAAGGAAAAAAACCCTCAAAATTAATTTATATTTCCTTACTTTAAAATATATTTTTAAAAGATGATTTTAACATCTTTATTGCTTTCATCATTTATATCTACAGTCTTACCTTTAGATGGTTTTGGACCAACTGGAACACACACATTTCAATCAAATATTAACTTAGAAGGAGAAGCCAATGTTCAATATGATGAATCTGTTTCTAGAGATTACAAAACTGTCTATGAAGTTTCTCCATCCAATTTGAATCAAGCTTTCACTAAAGGAAATTTTCTAGCTTCTAGCAATCCATTTATTTTTAATTTTTATACATGTACAATGAAAAAAGGAAATAGTGTTGTCAAAACATGGAATATTGCTGTAACACCAGACAACTTAAGTGGTAATACATACCCAAAAACATATACATATAATCAAGGAAAAGATGCTAAAGCAGAATGTAATAAATATCTTAGTTCTATTGGTAAATTACAAAGAATGACTGTTCAATTATCAAATGGAAAGTCATTCACATGGACTGAAGGAGGAAATAATAGTGGATTTTTAACCACTAACGAGTATGTTAGATTAAATTCACAATCTGTATGTTCAAATACACTTGTTACATGTGTTTATAAATATAAAAGAAGTTCAGTAACTCTTAAAAATACAATTAATACTGCTGATGGTCAATGTAGTGGAGGTGGAAATGGTAGTGGAAATGGTGGAAACAATGGTGGTTCAGGTACATGTACTCTTTCTCTTAAAAAAAGATGTCAAACTAAAAAATTACCAACTGGATGTACAAAGCCATCAACAGAAGATTGTTCTGCTTTTACACAAGCATGTACTTTAACACTTAAAGAAAGATGTACTGTTGAAACTTTACCTTCAGGATGTACTAGACCAGCAGCAACAAAATGTTCACAATTTAGCACATGTACTTTAGCACTTAAACAATTATGCTTAAATGAAAATTTACCTTCACAATGTACAAGACCATCATTTGCAAAATGTACTCAATTTACAAACTGTAACCTTTCATTAAAAGAATTATGCTTAAATGAAAATTTACCTTCACAATGCTCAAGGCCATCATTTAAACAATGTGAAGAATTTGGATCATGTAAACTTACAACCAAGGAATTATGCTTGAATGAAAACTTACCTGAAGCATGTAAAAGACCATCATTTACTCAATGTTCTCAATTCACAACATGTAGTCTTTCATTAAAAGAATTATGTTTGAACGAAAATTTACCTGATTCTTGCAAACGACCATCATTTACCCAATGCTCTTCATTTACAAAATGTACTCTCGGAACAAAAGAATTATGTTTAAATGAAGAATTACCTGAAGCTTGTAAGAGACCATCATATACAGTTTGCGTTAAGTATACACAATGTAATCTTTCAGAAAAAAGATTATGTTTTGATGAAGTCTTACCATCAACTTGTATTAGACCACGTCCTTCCGTATGTTCTCAATATATGTCATGTACCTTATCAACAAAGGAGTTATGTTTGAATGAGAACATTCCTTCACAATGTAAAAGACCATCATATACCACATGTGATGAATATGGAACATGTAAATATTCTACCAAACAATTATGTTTGAATGAAAATTTACCAGGAGCATGTAAAAGACCATCCTTTACTGTTTGTGAACCATATCTTGGTACAACTGGTAACAATAATGAAAATGGAGATGGTGAGGAAGATGATAGCGGTTGTAGTGCTTCAAAATTATTACAATGTATGTCAGATAAAACATATCCAAACTGTACCAAACCATCACAAAGAGAATGTGATGTTCTTATTAGAAATTATTTTAAAGATTGCCCATATACAACTTCGCAATTATGTAAAATGAATACTAATGTTGCTGGATGTAGAACACCAACCGAAGCTACATGCAAAGATTTGTAAAACAGATAAAAATATTATATCATTTTGGTTATTTATAAATCAACATATTTTTTATCATTTGATGTTTTATACAAAATAAAATTGATGATATTATTATGAAATCGTTTATTTGCTATAAAAAATTGTAAAAATTTATTTTTTTTAAATGTAGTTTATTTTCATAATTAAAATTAGCGTTTTTTATGTCTACCAGTTATCCAATATAGTGGTTGGCACGTTGAATATAGATTTTCAAATTTGCTACAAAATGATTCAATCATTTTTTCTATATCTTTAAGTTTTTTCTTTAAATTTTTATAATTTTTATTTTGAACTCTAATTAATGAATTTACTTTTCTTTCTAATTTTAATATACCAATTGAGCTGACTGGATAATATTCTTTAGAGTTGTCATAGTTGTAATCTGAATATTTATCAGAATTATCAAAATCTTTATTAGGTATTACATCATTATCTGTATTATAGCTTTTGTGTTTTGTTGTTTGATGCTTTTATTTATTTAAACTATTTCTTACATTATGATCTGAGCAAAAACTTCTATTTAATTTTATTTGTAACTTTATTATTATATATGATTAATAGAGATAAAATATAAGCTTCATAAAAACATATATAAATTATAATTAATCTTTGTTAATATTTTTTTCCCGTAAATATAATTGTTTTTCAATTAAACAGTTTCATAGTTATTTTTCCTTCTCAAAACTTTATTAAAACTTTAGTGATAATAACATTAATAAACAAATAATTATAATGACTCTCTAATCAATGTGTTAATTTATAAAAATTATAAATTAAATGCTGAATCAATTACTTCAGTATGAAATAAATTTCTTAACTTTGATAAAAGAACTATATCCTTTTTCTTTTCTGTAATATCCTTGATTGCCATAACTAATTTCATCATCTCAGACATTCTCCATGTATAACCAACATTTCCATGTTTCGATACATAGTACTCGTGTAGTTCATTACTAGCACATTGAAGGATCTGCCTAGAGGTGTTATTGATGGAATTGGCTAGAGATGTTGGTAGACTGAATGACCATATAAATTGTAACAATATGTAAGAAATTTCATGGTCAGTCAACATCATTTTTCTCATTGGTATTTGGATATTATAAAGCGATTGAAATAATATTTCGTCCCAACATTTTGAAAAGTTTTTAAGATCTTCATTAGTTAATCTTTTATCATTGAAATGTTCAAAACCAAAATATACAAAACCATTTTCATCTAAATAATAACAGTATTTATTATCAGTTAGAGTTTGTAAATATCTTATTGATAAATAATGCCTTATAAATGTATGCCAAATGATCCAAAAATTTCTGAATATTATAACTTTTTCTTGTATTTTAAGAATAGCAAAATTTGGAATATACATTAACATTTCAGCAGTTAAAAGAAAAAATCTTTGTTCAAATTTCATGTACCTTTCTATGTATGAAAAATTTGAAAATATTTCAATATTGTTTGTGTTAACATTTATTGAATTTAAAAATAAATTAATTGCGTTATGGCATTCTTTAAGATAGCTCTTGTAACAATTTTCTACTTTTGGATAAGTTTGTTTTTGAAGGAATATATTTCTTACCGTCTCAGCATGTAAATTCATATTTGAATGCAAAGACTTTCCATTTAATTTTATGTCATTGTATATTTGGTTATTTGTGTTATGATATAATTTTCCTTGCCACTCGTTTTTTGTTTCTAAGTTAATATCATGTTTTTTCATTCTCTCTTTCCTGTTTAATAACATTCCCACTTTTATACATTTCATATATCTACAATATTTGCACATCCTTCCGTGTTCTTCAAAAATTAATTATTGAATTAGTTATTTTTTAATCAACTTACTGTAATTATTTTCACAATTTTTGGTATTTCTTATACACTTATATGTTCTTTCAGAGTCAACAGATCTTCTAAAAAATACGGCGCAACCATCACAACTATTAATTTGAAAATGTAGTTTAGTCGATGGGTAATGACAGATCAAACATCTCTCCTCATATTTTCTTTTTATCATATTATTGTTATGAATTTTAATGTTACTATGATTAAAACACACACATTAACAATATAAAAAGAAACAAAATTTAGTCAAATAGTAATAGTAAAAATGATAACGAGTAGATCAAAATAAATTTTAAAAGTATATTAATATGACATAAAATTTTAAACTTCAAATGTCATTAATATTACACATACATAGGGAATATTTTTAAAAGATTACTATCACAAAATTCAACATTTTGTATAGAAGAGAACGTAAAAGTCATATTAATTAAATATGAAACAACTACAATTAAAAAGAAAAGATTTTATTACATATATATATATAATGGAATATACAAATAAAATAACATACACTGTCAAGTAATAACATATATGTATATAAATATAAATTTTATAACTCATCTAATACACTCAAATCAAAAATATTCAACCATTTTGTTACTAGTGCTATTTCTTTCTCTCTAATGCAATTTTCCTTAAGCATGAAAATTAATTTGGTCATTTCTGACAATCTGTAAGCATAATTAGTAAAATTTTTATTGTAAATATAATAATTATGTAGTTCATTATTTGCCACTTTTAAAATTTTGTCACATGTTGCCTTTAAAGATTGAGAGCTTTTTTCAAAATTTATATTAGAAAAGATTGATTGTATTAATATATACGCTATTTCAATGTTTTCAAGTTTTAGCACCTTCATTGGTTGATATATGTAAGTATCAAGAAAAATTGTTAATGGTTTTATCAGACTTGTGAGTTTAACTGACATTTCACTGGTAATTTCTGGATCAGAAATTCTAAAAGCATCTAATGAATGAACAGTACACTCATCAACAATTAGGATTGTTTTATCTTCATTTGGAAATATCTCTAGTGAATAATACACTCGAAAAAGCGTATTGCATATTGAGTTAAATAATTTAAATATTTGAAATTTTTCGTCAATTGGTAAGGTAACAAATTCAGGGATATGCATCAATAGTTCAGCTGATAAGATCAAACACTTTTCTAAAAAGCTTATATATTGTTTAAATTGTACATCAACTTGTGTTATCATTTGATCTTTTGGCCGCAAATTTAATTTTACTTTTATATATTCCATTCCTTGAATCACTTTTTGAAGACAAGTCAATTGAACATAGTCAATTGATGACTGACCATACAATGGTTGTTCAAAAATTGTTTTCACAGTATTTTTTGTTCCTTCTATATCAAATATTAGCTGATTTTGAACAATATGAATTCTTTCATTAAAGGATTTCTGCGTTGGTGATAAATCTGATTGAGAAGAAATTGATAAATTATCAAATTCTATCTTATCATAATTTTTACTTTTAATAATTATTGGGTTAGGTTGTCCTTTAATAGCCATTCCAACATTTTTACAACGCTCGAATCGACAATACTTACAAAAATATTTATCATCTAAAATGCTAATAAGAGGATATTAGATGTATTAAAACAAACTTGGTTTCACTTGACAATGTTTATTCCCCCTCCTGCACCTATAAACACATTTTCCAATCAGGCTTCGACGAAAAAATGCTAAAAAGAAATTTAATTAAAACCTTTTTATCACAAAATAAAGTATTACCAGAACAGGATCTAAAATTTGAATAAAATTAAAACCATTTAATATCTAAAGACTTACCTGCAAGAATTAACAGAACAATGGACACTTTTAGTAAAAGCACCACACACTAAACATTGTTCAAGGATATTTGATTGATATGACATTTTTTTATTATTTCCTCAACTTTTTTTTTATAGAATTAGTAGTTTGACATTATAGTAATATTGTATGGAAATGATTGAAAACGTTTACATACACATGTAAGAGACGATCAATATATTGTAAATATTTTAATAAACCATATGATTAGGAAAGTATATATATTGTTGACAACTACACTTATTTAAGTATGTAAGTAGAAAGTTTTTTGTAACGTCTGTTTCAACAAATCAAGTTTTATGCTTTGTTGTATACTCAGTTTTTATTTAAAAATATATACATATATTCATTTGTACTCTTTTATCGCACTAATACCGTTTGTCAAAGAATTTTCTACTCTATGTTTTTGATAAAGAAGATAAATTTATATGTTCTTTTATTTCATGATAGTATTAATATTATTAAAATTTTTATACTTTATTGACATGTCAACTTGTAGGTGTGAAATTTTTCTGTTTCCTTACAATATACATAATTTACAAAAAAGTTGTATTTGAAAATGAGAAAAGAAATGAAAAATAAATATACGATATTTTAACATTTTAAAGAAATGAAAATTCATAAAATATCTTATATTATTTTTTCTATCATTAAAAAAATAAATTTTTTGACAAACAAAAAATTGAAAGACGACATTATTATAATCACACAATTTAAAATATTGATAAGTATCGTCACAAAATTTTTTAAATCAAATAAAAAAAGTGTTTTCAAAAGACTAATCATTTAAAAGATAATCCTAAATCTTGTCATTAAGTTATTAAAAAGTATTTATAAAGATATATAATAAAAACAAAAAAAAATTCAAAGATTCATAAAATTTTTTTATGATTTCACATTTTAAAGAAACTTTCAATTGACGTCAGTGTCATCTTTAACAAAAAAGTTATAATATTTTTAATAATAAATAGTTTTTTTTTCTTCCTTAAAAATTTAAATAAATAAATTGTTGCATAATAATAAATAAAAGAGCTTTTTAAATATTTATTTTTTAAAAATAAAATATTTTGTTATATATAGATTAACTTATTTTTCAATAAAAAATAGTTTATCTACTTATATATATATATATCTCTTATTCTCATTACATATTTCCTTTTTATGTTTTACTTTAACAGGGTAAAAAAATAGATTATAAACATTGTACATTATTTTAATATAAAATGGAAAAAAAAAGAATTGTATTATCCGTTTAAAATTTTTTCTGTGGGTGTTTTATAAATATATGGAAAATTAGAGAATTGTATTCATTTATTCATTATACATTAGAGAGTACTCTTGAATTAAAATATTCTTCAAAAGCATGGCTTTTAAAACCTTTTTTATCCTACTTCTATGTTTCAATAAATTAATTGCTTTTGTAGAGGTAATAATGACATTTACAAAAGTAATATTCTTTTTTAGGAAAATAATAAGGATGGAGTGAAGGTAGCTATCGTTAAGGAACAAATATTAAAAAAAATTTTAGAAAATTTTGATTTAAAAGAACCATTAAAAAATGTTACTGTACCTGAAAAAATTGAAAAAATGTTTATGGTAAAAAATTTAGAGAATGACAATAATGAATATGATATGATACCTCCAAGTACAATAGATATTAGCCCTATGAATGCATCACTACCACATTTAAGATTTAAAAATCCTTATATTCTCAGAGAAAATACATTCCAAAGTGTTATACTAAAGTTAAAAATTAATAAGAAAAAAATATTATCAAACGATAAGGTAATTAATGGAAAAATTTATTTATTGACAAATTCTAACGAGTTTTCTGAAGCTGTTGGTGATATACATTTTAATGATGACATTTTACTTAAGGAATTAATAGAAATCCCTTTAAATGAAATTTTAATAAAAAGAATAATTAATGAAGGTGTGGAAGATATAAGTTTTTATATAAAACTAGATAACTATGATGAGCCATTGTTGAATATAATTGACTATACGACTCTTGTAATTAATACCAAAAGAAAAAAAATACGTACAAAAAGGAGTGAACAAACCAGTAGATGCAAAACTAAAGTTGATGGTTGCTGTAAACGTAACTTAAGAATAAATTTTGATAACATTGGTTGGAATTTTATTGTTAGTCCTAAAGAAATTGTAGCTAACTATTGCGAAGGTAAATGTCATCCTTATGGAGTGTATACGTCAATCGGTTCAGCTCTTTATGCGTTACATAACTCCAATTTGTTTGACCATAAAAGTTGCTGTTTTCCATCCGTTTTCAACGATTTAAATATATCAATATTTAGAGAAGGATCAATTGTTGAGACAAAGGTTATTAAAGATATTTTAGTTAAAAAATGTGATTGTTATTGAAACTTTTTGCTCTTGGTTTCTTCATCATAGCTGTATTCATGATTTTAAAAAATTTTATATGATTTTTCTATTGTAAATCACAATACGGCAACTTTACCAATCGAGGAAATATAAATATTTAAATTCATATTTTCCTAAAATGAATAAAGAGTAATTCAAAATATAAGGAATGTGATCGTGTTTAGAATTTCTATGGGAAACAATATGAGTCTAAGGACGAAGTTGTAGCATTTTTTAAGAATTCATTAAACTATTATAAAAAATAAATTAAAATAAAAAACAAAAAATTTTATGGAACGTATTACAATTTCAAATAATAATTAATCTTCCTAAATAAAATCGAAAATTATTTTTTATTATTTAATTATTGTATTTAAAGGTTCTAATATCTTTTTTCCTGTTTTCTACTCACCTAAAAGTATTGCCCCAATAACAACGCCGACGGAGATTATCAAAAAAGTTTAGTTTCAAAAATCAGATAAGAATAGAAGTACTATAGTACATAAAGTTACTATTGATGTTTTAGAATCTTAGAAAATATTTTTTGAAAACTGAAAAAATTTAAATATAGTCTTAAAAATGCATGTATAATGTTAGTTTTCAAATGTTTAAATTATTAGTGAAAAAAATTACACAAGATGATATATCTAGTTTATTTATAAGTTTTCATTCAAATACCAAAATTTATTGCTCAATTTTTTTGCTATAGAAAAGTTGCTACACTGTGATTATTATTAAATTTGATTTCTTTTTTAATAATTAAATATTTTACTTTATAAAACTATAGAAAAATGTTCCTTAAAACAATCTTTACATACTTCCTTCTAACTAATATCAACTTGAGAATTAAAACAATAATTTATTTTAAATTCAAAAATTTATAAAAAAAGAATAGGAAAAGAAAAAGAAAAAAAAAATAATAAATCTATTCAACTAATGAGCTTTGTCCCATTTTTTTAATATTTTTACTTATTTTAAAATCACATCCAGTGTTCTTAATGATGTCATCAACTGAAAGATCTTCCCTAACTTCAATAAGCGTTAATCCTTCCTTCTTTGAAATATCAAATACAGCCATATTCGTAATAAGCCTTGATACACATCCTTTACCTGTAATTGGTAAATTACATTCATCTAATATCTTTGGATTTCCATTCTTATCAACATGTTCCATTGTAACAATTACTCTTGCTCCTGGTGCTGAAACCAAGTCCATAGCACCACCCATTCCCTTAACCATTTTACCTGGTACCATCCAGTTAGCTAAGTCGCCATTTTTAGATACTTGCATACCACCTAATAATGTTAATTTTATATGGGAACCTCTTATCATTGCGAAAGCCTCCTCTGACGAAACAATTGCTGCACCTGGTAATAATGTGATAGGTTCTTTACCAGCATTAATTAAATCAGGATCTTCTTGCCCACGTTCAGGGTATGGACCAGCACCAATGACGCCATTCTCCGTTTGTAAATGAACAGTTATACCTTTTGGAATATAATTTGGACATAAAGTTGGTATACCAATACCAAGATTACAATACATACCATCTTCAAATTCTAAGGCTGCTCTTGCTGCAATAATTTTTCTACTCCTCATATCATCAGTTTCAACAACATCTTTTTTCTTATCTTTAGTTGATTCTTTAAACATTGGTCTTTCAATTGGTTTGATATAATTTTTACCCAAAACAATTCTATGATTATATATTGATGGAACATGGATATGTTCTGGTTGAAGTTCACCAACCTCAACAATTTCTTCAACCTCAACTATTGTACATTTTGAAGCCTTAGCCATAGGTGCATTAAAATTTCCAGCTGTTTGTCTAAAAACAACATTACCCAATTTATCTGCCTTCCATGCTTTGATAAGTGAAAAGTCTCCTGTAATAGCTTCCTCCATAACATAATCTATCCCATTAAATTGTCTTGTTTCTTTTGGTTTAGAATGAAGGATAACTTTATTTTGTTCTTCTTTACTGTATTGTAATGGAGCACCACCTTTTTGGACAAGTGTACCATATCCGGTAGGAGTAAAGAATGCTGGTATTCCAGCACCACCTGCTCTTATCTTCTCTGCTAATGTTCCTTGTGGTGTAAATTCAAGAATAATATCACCATTCATATATTGTTTCATAAACAATTTATTTTCTCCAACATATGAAGAGACCATTTTAGATATTTGTCTTGTTTCAAGTAACCTTCCCAATTCTCCAACATATGAAGAGACCATTTTAGATATTTGTCTTGTTTCAAGTAACCTTCCCAATCCATGTTTCTCTGTTCCTGCAGTATTTGAGACACATGTAAGATTTTTAACACCCTTCTTAACTAAAGCATCAATTAAATTTTCTGGAATTCCACATAAACCAAAACCTCCTACTAATAATTTGGAACCATCTTTTATATCATGAACAGCTTCTTGAGGTGAATTAAAAAATTCTGCTTGTAATATTCTCGATGTTGTCAAAGTTCTCCTTTGGAAATTTCCAATAAAAATAAGTGATCTTTTTATATTGTTAATCATTATCTCTTTTCAATTATGATTGTCTATAATAAAAAATTAAATATTATATATAATTTTGAAAAACAAAAAACAGTTCAATTTCAATTTAAAAATATACATTTATTTGCAAAAATTTTCGTCACTCTTTTTTATTTATTTATCATAAAATTGTACATGCATTTAAAATGATATTAAAATAGTATTATAAAAAGAAATAGATAGGGGCAAAAAAAGGGTACTCAATTAAAGATTTCAATGAAAATTGTATTTAATTAATCGTATCTGTGTATATCAGCAAAGATTAAAATATGATAAAGTGACATCAGTATTGGGGAAAAAAGATAATAAAATATAAGAGAAAGATAAAAAGAAATAGATAGGGGCAAAAAAAGGGTACTCAATTAAAGATTTCAATGAAAATTGTATTTAATTAATCGTATCTGTGTATATCAGCAAAGATTAAAATATGATAAAGTGACATCAGTATTGGGGAAAAAAGATAATAAAATATATGAAAGTATAAGTTAGTATGTTTTATTGCATTTTGTGGCGTATAATATATCACATAATGTATAGACAGGGGACACAATGTTTCAAATTATTCTTTAATTTATCGTTGTGGGAGTAATAAGTTTTAAGGTTGGGAAAAGTCTGTATGATCGTCATGAGGTTGTAGTGTGAAAAGAGTTAATACTGTTAACGTAAACTGATGATAAGGGTGTTGTATGATTATGAACCGGTTTCCTTTTAAACTATGACAACATGATATTTAATTTTCTCCTCTTTGATATTTCGTTTAATCAATCACAAAGATTAGTATAAAAATAGAAAAAATATTAAATATAATTTTTTGCAGCTTTTGCATATTATAAATAATGAGATAAGAATAATTTCAACTTCTAAAAATAGAAATGTCATCCATTGGTTACCTTAAAATTAATTCTTTGCTTAGACTCATGATTCCGTTTCATCACTATGACAAATATTTTCTAAAGTTAATCTTCTTATAATATTTTAATCTCTCTTACTAATCCGTGTATTAATTAATTCATTTTTTAAATTGTTAATTTTTTTTATTTTAATACAAGAAAGAATATATATGTTATTTTTAGTTAATATTATTTGTGTAATAAATATCTTTTTCAATTTTTGAGGGATAATTAAATTCTTGGGGAGATTTAAGAGAAGGTAAAAAATAAAAAAAAAGATTATATTCATTAATTCTTTTTACTTGATATCATTATGTACTTTAAATTTATTCAAAAACAAAGATAATTTATTACTTCAAAATAAAAATTGTTAAAAAGATAATTTCTCAGTTAACTTTCTACGATATTTATAAGTTATCAAGATGTGAATAACAAAATGATGATAGGTATATTTTGACAAATACTTCGTAAACATTTTATTAAGAAAATTAATAGAAACGTGTCATTTCAATTTCAACAAATATTCTTATCATTTTATATTAAATAAAGTACATCTAAAGCAAACTTTAAAGTACAAAAAATCTTACCAAATAATATTGATAATTTTTCAGTAGCATAAAAGTTACAAACTTAACACAAATAAATTGTAATATATAAAAGCAAATTTATTTTTTAAAGATCAAATACACTGTATCAAAAGTTTTTAGTCTTTATCATTAGTCAATACTCTACTTCTTCTTTTAATCTTAAAAAGATTGATAGTAAAGTGAAGGAACAAAAATTTCTATTTCAGGAAATGTGATTAAAAAATTCTCCTGATTATAAATATGATGTGAATTTTTATTTATTAAAGTATACTAGAGAGGAGAGATAATTTTTTGAACTATAAAAGTAGAAGAAAAGAAGGAGGAAAAATTATTAAAAGTAATAATAGTAACGTTTATTTTTGTTACCAAAAATGGAAAATAATAATTGTATATATAATAGTATTGATTGTGTTATTGGTAACACTCCTATGGTATATTTAAATAAAATAACTAAACATTTAGATGCCAAAATAGGTTAGTTTTTGTTATTATTTTTTATAAATATATTAAAAATTAAAGCTGTTAAACTTGAATATTTTTCACCATCATGTTCCGTTAAGGATCGTGCCTCCATCGCAATGATTGATCAATATGAACGGGATGGCATAATTATTCCAGGAAAATCAATTCTTATTGAAGCAACTTCTGGTAACGCCGGTATTGGATTAGCTTTCGTTTCCGCTGTTAGAAATTATAAGCTGATTCTTGTTATGCCTGACTCTGTTTCCTTGGAAAGGAAATGTCTCGTCAAAGCTTATGGTGCTGAATTAATATTAACTGAAGCAAGTAAAGGAATGAAAGGAGTATTTGAGAGAGTTGAAGAAATTAAAAAAAGTGTTCCTAATGTTGTTGATGTTAATCAATTTGGAAATCAGAGCAATCCTTTGGTACATTATCAAACTACTGGACCTGAAATTTATAGACAATGTGAGGGAAATATTGATATGGCATGTTTTGGTGTTGGTACAGGTGGAACGTGTACAGGTATATCAAAGTATTTGAAGGAAAAAAATAGAAAAATAAAAGTATTTGCCGTTGAACCTTATGAATCATCAATTTTAAGTGGTATGGATGTTGGGTCCCATAAAATACAAGGAATAGGTATTGGTATGGTACCAAGAAATCTTGATTTGACATACGTTGATGATATAATAAGAGTTAAATCAAATGATGCAATTGAAATGTCAAGAAGACTTGCTAAGGAAGAAGGAATATTGTGTGGTATATCAAGTGGAGCAAATGTTTGTGCAGCAATACAATTAGCTTGCAAAGAAGAAAATAGTGGTAAGTTAATTGTAACAACAGTTGCATCGTTTGGTGAAAGATATCTATCAACAGAATTATTTAGTGATATTAAGAATGAATCATCATCAATGACATTTACCACTATTGAAGAGGATATAGAAAGATTTAAAAATATTTTTTAATTAATTAATTAAACACATGAGAAGCTTATATATTTGTCATCATCCAACATATGTTGTAAAACGTCGAAATTGCCTTTAAAAGATAATAATAACAGAAAAAAATATAACTTACAATTGTATATAATTTGGTGTTTGTGTTGTCTCTTCACTTGACGATTCAATACCAATAATTTTATAAAATGTTTTTTTACAAGCATTTATCATTGTTAGGCTAATCATTCCATTAACAAAAGGAGTCCATTCAATTGTAAAAAATAATAATGTACCAAGTCCTTTTAAATTAATTTGTAAATAATCAGATGCCACAAAGACTGTTGATGGAAAGAAGGATAAACAAATTGGGACAAGTGCATGTAAAAACATAACTCTATTAAGTTGATTTTGTAACTCAGAAGATCTTTTTGACATGATTAAACTTTGTTTTTTTAACTCTTTTCTAATACTAAAGTAAGAATAATATATTATAGTAACAACTATTGTACTGGTGATAATAAGATGAACATTGTAAAGGAAACCATATATTAAAAATATATCTAATAATAAAAGTTTTCTGCCATAACTTTTAAGCTCCAATGAATACATTGTCATAACATCATCATAAACTTCTTGATAATCTGGTGTCTCAAATGGTATAACACAAAAATACAAAAAAACAAGAGCAAGTGAATTCCATACAACTAACGAAATAATAATAGAAACAAATTGAATACTAGATATCTGATAATTACTTAAAAATGAAACAGGAAGTAATAAAAAAAATAAATTAAAACTTACTGTATTAATAATAAATATCTATAAACGAAGGTGATACACACATTACAGAAGGAAACTTCAAACAGTACCATATGAAAGAAGATACATACGTAGACGAAACTTTTATCACTAATCCATATTGTAACTCCTTCACTAAATAATAGGATATAACCATTAAAAGTTTCCATTGATAACATGGCAACGGAATTAGAGATAGCTAGGAGGAAATCTGTAAATGTTACAAGAACAAGGATTCTTTTATACTTATTAATTTCATTTTTATCCATAATATAAAGAACAAGGAGAAGGATTGAGTTTACAATAAGACCAAGAAATGTTCCAAGAAGGTCATTATAAGCTAATAGTTGCCTTAATGTAATTAAATAATCTATTGGCAGGAATGTTATATTCATTATTTATTTAAAATAAAAAATAATATATAATTTAAACTATGAGAATCTTCATGTTATTTATATTCTTTCATTATTATTTTTTTCTCATTCATTTGGAAATTGATATTTATTATTCTTGTCTAACTTTTTCACAAAGGATATTATTCATTTTACAGGTATGAATTGTTTTTAAGAAAAGATAAATTATATCTACCTTGGATACGTAAAGAATTAATACTTTTAAACTTTTGTTTTTTATTATTTAAGGACGTATATTCACAAGAATATTAATAATTACATAAAAATAAATAGTTTCTAATCAATAACAGTGGCTTGAGTAATTTTTTCAACTTTAACTTCCAAACCAAATATCTTTTTTGTATAATTTCTACATGAACCAATTAATGTAAGACTAATTATGCCATTAAAAAAAGGAACCCATTCAAAGGCAAAGAAAAATAAAGTACAAAAAGCTTTGATATTTATATTAAAGTATCCCATAAGTTCAAGAATGCTAATAGGGAGAAAACATATAATCATTGGTACTGAAGCATGAATAAGCATTGCCTTATTCAACTGTCTCTGTAATTCTTTTGACCTTTTTGACATTATATTTTGTTGAGAATTTAATGTTATTCTTATTTTGGCAAAACAATATATAATAATTATTGAAGCAAGAACAATTGTCAAGGTAAGAAAAGCATTGAATAAAACGCCAAAAGTACCAAAAATGTCAAGTATAACAAGCTGTGATGATCCATGCTCTATCTCCTCTTTATATACTTCCTTTGCTCTTTGAAGTATAATATTATAATTAGGTGATTTTTCATTCACTAAGGATAAACCAAGAAATAAAACAAACATCAAGTTCCAAAAAATTACAAATACTGTCAGTAAAATAAATTGTGTTCTTCCCAACACGTAATTACTATAAATAATTAGATATAATTAAATTAATAAGACACTTACTGTATCAATATAAAATATCTATAAATAAAAGTTAATGTAACATTACAGAAGGAAAGACAAAAAGTAAAAACATGATAACATGTCCAAACTGCTATCCATGAGATATTGTTGAAATAAACTGTAACACCTTCAGTAAAAAGTAATATTTGTCCCATGAAAGGTTCAAATGACATCATTGACAAGGAGTTGGATGGTGATAAAAATAAGTCCGAGATNGAAACTAATAAGATGACTTTTTTATAATTTTTTAATTCACTTGGATCTATATGATAAAGGATATACAATAAAAAAATATTTATCAATGAACCACATGTTGATGCTACAACATCATTAATGTACAAGGCTCGTCTTAAAATATAAAATAAGTCATTAGACATTTTTTTGCAGAAATATTTTTGAATATTTTTTCTGACGAATTTCCTTATTTAAAATAGATAAGTATATTATTAAATGTTAGCAAAAATATACAATTTTGAGAAGGAAGCTGACAAAAATTTTAAAATAATAGGTTATGTTGAAATTTTTAACACTTTCTAAATATTATGTATAGTTTATCGAAATAAAAATTGTTATATATATGTATGATATATAACCAAAGAATAATTGTAGTAATAAACAAATTAAATATAATTATATAAAAATATATTAAATTAATAACTCATATATAGTTTTTGTCAACATATTTATTAATCGGAAAAATTTTTTTATCTCACCTATTAAATTTTAATTACTCAAAAGAGATTAGTAGGATTGTTAAAATTAAATTTTTTTATAATATAATTTTTATATTTTTACCTAAGTAATACCCTCTATTGTAATATATATATTGATAAATATTATTTCATTAATAATTTTTTTTGCATAGTTTCCAAATAATGTAATTAAGAAATGTCTTGTTATTGTACTTTTGTAATTTTTTACATAATTTTTTTTATTATTAATTTAAATTAATCTTATTCAATAATAACAATTTTAGTTAGTTTTTCTGTTTTAAGGCCTAAATATTTTTATCGTGTATTGCTTACATGAACCAATTATTGTGATACTTATTATTATACCATTAAAATAAAACCCATCTTGCAAAAATAAAAGTATTTAGTATAAATCTTTAACTTTAATATTCAAGTATTTTATCATCTTATTTTAATGTTTTTGTTACTTTTTTGACTTTTGTGGTATCACTTTTTATTTACGAATGAAAAAGTTTTTCTATATTGATATAATTAAACATTATTAAAAATATAAAGAAATCGAATAAGAAATTAAATAAACATGATAGTATTAGATTTGATGACTCAAATAATCTTTCTATTATTTATATTTTATCTACACTACCAAAAACATTTCCCCTGTTTGATGATTGTTCATCTACTAGTGATATCCCAAAAAATACCATAAACATCAAATTTTAAAATACAGTAAAAATTGCTAATAATGAAAATTACAATTATACCAAAGTGTAATTACTATAAAAAGTGTGGCAAATATAAATTAAAAATACTTACAGTATCAATAACAAGTATTTATAGATAAATGTTAATGTAACATTAAAGATAGACATACAAAATATACTAACCAGCTAAAAAAGTAATTCAAATAAGGTTACAATTGTTGATGATAATCTTCTTGGCGAACAACAGTATGGGAGGTATAAATGTTTATCTGATAACATTGAAAAAGTGTTTTATTAAGCTATTAATGAATTAAAAAATCAAATTAAAAAAATTACTTTTATATAACTTTTTTATTTCACTTCAATTTTAGTAATAAAAAATATACAATAAAAATATATCAAATAATTTATCAGACATTGACGTAAATACATCAATACAAAATAAGAATTATTTTTTAATATAAAAACAGTCATTTTCTATTAATTTAATTATGTTAAATTGTGATAAAAAATAATGTTGCGGCAACAATTTTTTGATATTCGTTTATTCTAAAATATTGTACCTCACAATGAGTTAAAAAGCATAGAATATTAAAAATATATTTATTAAAAAATTTTTTTTTATTAGTTTGAGCTACTTGAGAAATTGGTCTATCTTTAATTTGAAATATTTTTTTTTGCATATATTCTACATGGACTAATCATTGTAATACTTATGATACCATTAAGAAAAGGAACCCATTCGACGAAGAAAAAGAACATACTACCAAACCTTTTAATATTTATATTCATGTATCCCATAAACTCGAGAACACCAATAGGAAGAAAACACATAAACATTGGTACAGATGCACAAAGAATCATTGTCTTGTTTAATTGTTTCTGTAAATCCTCCAATTTTTCTGAGAATTTAGAAATTTTCTTATTTTTAAGTAACAAAAAATTATGATGATTGCATCAATACTTATAGTTGAAATGATTAGACAATTGAATATAACGCCATAGGTGTTATATATATTAAAAAAGATTATTTGTGAAGATCCATACTCTAATTCTATCCTGTAATTTTGTTTTAAACTTTGGGTATACATGTAATTTGGAGATTCCTCATAAACAAGCATATCCCTAAAAACACGAGAACAGTAAAATTCCATAATATAAATATTAAAAATAATAATATTAATTTTATTCTTTCTAAAATATAATTACTGGAAAAATGTAATTAAATTAATTACATAAAAAACTCACTGTAGTAATATTAGATACCTATAGATAAATGTTAAAGTAATATTGGAGAAGGAAAGAAAAAAAGCAAACAGATGAAAACCAATAAACGTAGTAATCCATGAAATATTATCATAATAAATAGTAACGCCTTTAGTAAAAAATAATATTTGTCCCAGAAAAGGTTCTACTGAGAGCATTGTTAATGAATTTGTTGGTTCTAGTAGTGGTATCGGATAACGTCACCAATAATATAACCTTTTTATAATTTTTTAATTCTTTTGAATCTATTTTGTAGATGATATACAATAAAAGGATATTAATTAGCATACCAGATATTGAAGCTATGGTGTCGTTGTAGTATAAACCTCTTCTTACAATATAAAAGAGATCCATTTCCATTATTATAGTTTTTTTTNTTTTTTTTAAAATATATTGACTTTTATTAAAAAGCTTCTTTTAGTATTACTTTAACCTAATTAAGATTTAATCTTTAATATACACGTATACTTAAATATTTGTAGTATTATATAAATTAATTATGATATGTGAATATTTTTTAATTAATTAACAAATTTTTTACCTTAATATATCACCTGGTATAAAAGTTGTTGATAAAATTTTTCATTCATTTTTGCGATAACCAAAATTTTTACTAATATTATTATTATTAAAATTAGTTGAATAGATATCATTTTCTCATCTTTTGTCAAATTTAAATAACAATTAATATTTTTTATTGAATCATTTTTTTAAGAAGATGAATACAAAGAACATTATTTAGATAGTCTAAAAATTTGATCATTCATAAATCTTGAAATCAACAAATATCTTCTTTTGTAAACATTTCTCCATCTTAACAAAGCACTTATTAAATATTTTGATAATAAAATTAGGTGGTGAGAAATCATCACGATATCTAATAATAATGATAAAAATGTCATTTTATGTAAATATATGTACTTTTTTCACATCATACTAATTTCTACCAAACATCTTTAGAAAGTATTATATTTTTATATATCTAATTTTTGATTAAATTTTTAATGGATAAATATACAGATAATAAAACACCATATGTTTTTGATATTTTATCATTATAAATAAATATAAATGTTTGGTCAGATGTTGGTTATAATAATAGAATATATATATCTTTTTATATTTTATTTTTAAACACCAAAAAATGTTGTTACATATAACATATAAATATTTTCTAACATCAAGGCCAGAGGGTTGATTAATTAAAGAACAAGGTTATTACTTAAATAATATATTTATATCCTCATTCATTTATCTCGCTCCAACAATCTTAAATTGACAGCTGTATACTCTTAAACTATACATAATATTATAAACTTCCTTATAACTATTATTCTATTTATATCACTTTTTTTCTATCATGGATCATTAACTTTATAAATTCATCATCCTTCAATTGTCCATTCCTCCACTAATTCTTATTGTTTTTTTAATACTTTAACTGTCCAGGGGATGAGTGTTACTACAATACCATTTATATTTATTTCTTATTTTTTTTGTCCTCAGTATTCAGGAAAAGTTACTGGGGTGAAGGAGGATATATATATACTTTTAATGATATATGGCAGTTGTGGACATATTATATACATATAAATAAAACATCTGTTCCTTTAAGAAGAAGAACCTGCCAGTTATACACATATATACTTTAAAACCATTATATTTATATTAACTATTTATAAATTTCATTTCTTATATTATTTACCACAAAAAGTGTTATAATTTGAGTGAAAAATAATCTATTTAAATGGTAAATTAGGTTAATTTATATTTTTGTTCTTTTCAAAAAAAAAGGATTTTTAAATTGGACATTAAAGAGAGATTATTATTATTCATAATTATTTTCCTCACATAAATATACAGCTACATCCCTTATATCTTCTCACATTTCTATCACTTTATACTTATATATTTTAAAACCACAAATCACATTATTATTTTGTCTATTCAAGTTTAACTACGAAAATTTTAATGAAATATTAGAAATTTACATAATATATTTATTTAAAACTAGCCAAAAAGTTTCATTTTTATTACCTTCAATCATACCATTCAGAGAGAGAGTTTTCAATCAAACAATAAAAACCATCATAAAAAGTCAATTTTTTCAATAATAATAAATGCCAACTAAAGCATAATACACGTTATATTGTAACAAAGGATATATATATATCTATTATTTATTGTAATGATATAAACAATATTATGTATATATAAGGGGACACGTTTTTATGACACTTTATATTAGATAATTCAAAAGATATACATAAAATATTTTATATAAAATTGGCCAAAATGAAACATTTGTTAAACATAACTGGTATCTCCCCATTTTATTATTATTTCAAACACAATAGAAGTTACTCCATATTATGATGAGGTTTTAAAAAATATGAGTCTAATATTTCTTTTATTACAGTTGGTGAGTCAAACATTTTATTATTTATTTGAATTATTTTTGAACATAAATTTATTTTATATTTTAATTTTGACATTATTAAAATATATTTCAGTTCATAAAGGTTACATATAAATTATGTACTCTTTTTTTTGATTTACTGTCTTCATCTATATTCATCTTCCTTTGATCATACCGCTTTCACCCTTATTACTTAATATATCCTTCTATAATTGTTAATCACATATGCCTATACTCCTAGTTGTTTTGTTATTAACGTAGGGATGTCACTAATTTTGATGTTTTAAACTTTATATAATTGCCGTTTTTTGTTGTTAATTCTTTTTGATATATCAAATTACAAAATGACATCCACTTTGTTTCATCAAACTGAAAAGATATATATATTTGGGAGATTAGGTGACAACTTGGCCTTTTTACTAGAACAAACGTATCAAAGTGGATTTAGAGTATATATATTGACAAAATTAGTTTTTAAAGCTTTTAACAGTTAGCCATTTTATACCATGTATATATCCAAATCGTCCAATGACCTATAACTTGTATAACAACAGACACAAGAAGTTGGTGGGTCAATCCAAAACAACAAACAGATCTACACATATTAAAAATGGACTTATATGCCATTCAACCTTCCTCATAGTCTATATCTCCCTGTTTTTCTCATTTTTAATTAAATGAACTTAAAAAAGTTTTTTCCATTCTTAAACTGTTTATTACTATCTAAATATAGAAAATGTACTTTTTAAATAATATCTAAGCATAATTAATAAAAAGTACAATCTTATAAATTTACTTGATACTATCTTATTCTATTCTTGTTATGATATCTTTTTTGTACAAACAACCATTATACAACACATCCTTCGTTACTTTAAATAAAAATCTTTTCATTTTCAAATTTTATCTCATTTTCTTTTTTAAGTAATTATAAAAACTTTTATATTCCATCCTAAAATACCACATTATGAAAAGAATTTTTTTACCATCATTATGAAAAACCTACTCATTTTTTTGAAACAATGCTACTAACACATATACAATTATTATTCAAGGAAAAATGTATTATTATTATTAAAATTTCAATCACATTTGTAATAATTTCTACAAAAATTTGTTTTATAAAAATAAATATTTATAATATTTTCAAGACTACTATTATGACGATTCTCCTTAAATATATATATATTTAAATTCTTATAAACATGCATACACATCTCCCCCCTCGTGCTTTAAGAATAATTAATAATAATAATACTTTTCGTAATCAACTATATATACATTAAAGGGAGAAGATTCTTATCAAATATTATTAGATATATATGAATAATATTTATTATTAATAATAATCATTAGTATACATATATATATATTTTTATCAAAATAAAATGTATGTTGTTATTACTGGAATAAATTTTAATTTAACATTTTTTTTAATACACTGATAACGTATCCATTTCACTTAATATTGAAAAATAACTTTTACTACAAATGTTTTTTTTTTGTAAAAACAATATTATCATTTTTTTATATCATACAATCTCTATTTTGTATATACATTTTTTATGTTGATAATAATAATAAAAAAAAGCTTTTAACTTTTATTTTTATAGGACCAAATTTTGAAACATTTATTGTAGGTAATAATAGTACTGTTAAGAAAAAGTTTTATTTTTGTTTCCTTCTATAACTTGATATTTATCATTAAAAAAGAAAAATTTTATTTTGTATATATTTTAAGATTTTAACTCTTTTAAAAAGTACTATATTTTAAAGCGTTAAAAAGACTTTAAAACCATCACTCTTCTATCGGTATTTTACTAATAAGGTATAAGACATAGTAATGGCCTTGTTAATTAAATTTTAATTACTTAAAACATCTTTTCTTTTTAAAAATTTAAATTGACAAGTTTAAAAATTTATGTATATCTTTATACACATACATATAATATTATGTATATTTTTAGAATAACTTCACTCATCTTTTTTACATTCGTTTTTCTTTATTAAAATTAAACATAATTTTTGGCATTTAATTTTTAATTAAGTTTGTTTTAGATAATTAAATTTTTTTTTATTTCGTACTTTTTATCTAATTGAAAAGTCTATATATTTTAAATTCTTCTCATAAATAATGGATAGAAGAAATAATTAAAAAAAAATATATTTGTTGTAGATTTACTTTATCTCCTCCCAGTAAAAATTAAATGTACAAATTTATTTTTTTTTCATTTCTTACATTTAGTGGCCTTTTAAATGTATATAAAATTATTTTTTCATTTTATTATTTCAATTTATGACCATTAGAAGAAGTTTATTAAAAAATTGTTATTTTCATCAAGTATATTTGTGGCTAAAATTACTTCTTTTTGACTGGTCCAGTTAAAGAAATGAATGAATGAATGTAAATTAAACAATACATTATTAATTTTTTTTTCTACCCCCAAGTCCAAAGATTACATAGTTTAAAAGGGACAGAATCTCAAAAATCACTAGTCAATTAATATATAAATATATTTATTTTATAATTTTAATTGAAAAAAAAACATATTCTTTCAAACTTTATCTATAAATATATATTTCTTTCATCATTTTTAACCGAGAAAAAGTTTCTTTTAAAAGGAGAGAGATAATAAAAGTTAATCTATTGTCTTATTTTCAAATTATAAATATAATTTATTAACCTTAATCTAATATAATTCCGTTACAAGAAAAAACCAATTAATTATTCTTTTCTTTCTTTTTATAATCACATTTCCATTAATAATATTAATATAACTAAGAGCTATTTTATTATGATTGTTAAAAAAATAATCATTTTTTATTTCTCTCCTTTCATATCATAATTTGATATCTAAAGTCATAATAACAAAAAAAAATGTTACAAAAATGACTTATCTCTGTAATATATTAATAAAGATTTATTTATTATTTACTTTTTAAAATATTATTATTATTATTGAAGGAAGCATTTCCTTAAATATTATTTTATTTATTTTTTTTTAAATATCATGTATATATTTATCAAAAAATCTTTTAGCATATCTTTTCCTTACATCATCACTATATCTCAAAAGAAATATTTTTTATTTATATCTACATATAAATTTATATTTTTGAAGATTTTGTTCTTTGTATAAAGTTACATTATTTGTAATATCATTTAAATGAGACAAAAAATATTATCCTCTTCGATATCAAATAAAATTTTTGACATGGTGGTTTCACCCTATTTTATTTGATGAAGAAAAAAGAATATTTTTAAAGAAATGGGACTTTGAAATATTTTTTGTATTCATTTATATGTTTTGATGTGTCTATCAAGAACTTTGACAACAGATACATTTGATTTTATTTTTGAGTACTATTCTTAAGATATTTCGCTTATGTACATATATATATATATTTCTATTGTTAATATAATAATATCTTTCTAGAGTCAAGAGAAGTTCTTTAATCTTTATAAAGAAGTGGTTTAAAAAATTTTCCATCTCTAAAAAAAGGAAATTGAGTTGAAGAGTTTAAATTATATATATATAATTTTTTGTATTTGCACTATTATTTATTTAAAAAAAAANAAAAAAAAAGAAGTTTCTATTAATAAATATTATATTATTTAAATATATATATAGCTCTTCTCTATTTATCTAGATAAATAGAAGAGAAAGCTATATATATTAAAAATAAATCAAGCAAACATTTTGTTTCTAATTAGTTCATCAATTATGACTGGAAGGAGGAGTGCTGGAGAAGGTTAGTGATTTTGTTTCTTTTCTTGGACTAATATAATCTTGTTTGTTTCCTTATCCATTTATAGATCCTTTCCCACTATTAATAAACTCCTCTAATATAACAAGAAGAAGGAGAGCAACCGATCACGGTGTCCCTTCAAATAATATTTCATCAACAAAAATTCAACAACTTCTATCTAATTTTGATATTAACGATTCACCAGGAAATATGTCATCATCCTCCAATAATGGAATTGACAATTTGAATGATGGTCTTAATTGCATGTCAATGATGAGGTAATCAAAAATAAATAATTAATTATAAATTAATTTTCTTCCATTTTAGTAAATTTGCTCTTAAACAAGCTGAATATTTAAAAAAAGGAGGGAACTCAATGAATAAGTGGACATCAAAAAATGATAATGTAGCTCTAGATGATGTAATGGGAAAATCTAATGAGATATATGCTATTTTTTCGGAGAGACTAGTTCAATTTGCTAAGGAGCATGAGACATCTATTCAAGGGTTGAAAAAGATAGAGGAAACAGAGAAATCAATTAAGAATGCAGAGAAAAGATTAAATAATATTATTGAACAGGAAAAGAAGATGGAGAAAGACATTAAAAAATATGGGAGATCATCTTCATCAAGTTTCTTTAGAACAAGTAAAAAACAAAGTGATATTAATGTTATGCATCATGAGTTGAAACAAATAAGGAATGCTAAAATTATTGCTCAGAAAGAGTTAAGTGATATTAAAGTTGAGATGGAAGTTGTTAAGATGTTTAGATTTAGAAAAGGAATGGAAGGAGTTGCCGTTGCATGGAGAAATTTAGCTATGGATATAGCATCAATTTTTACAAGTCAACAGGAACTTGTTGATAATGTTCCAGCAGTTTCAACGGAAGATGTAAGAGAGATGGTTTATGATGGAAGGAGACAAACAAGGATTATTGTTGAGGATTTGAAAGAGAAGTTAAGAATAACAAATCCAAGTAATGAAAATGGAACAAGAATTTATGGTAGAAGAAGTGAACCAATTCCTGTCTCATCAGAATTATTATCTGAATCCAATAGAAGAGGTACACCACCCCCTCCATATTCAATGGCTTCAGCACCACCACCAAGTGTAAATAGAGATTTACCTAGAGTTACCAATCGTTGTACATTTTTATCACCATCAAATTCTGAAGATTCAGACTACTCAAGTAGTAGTAATTGTAGTGATAACAATATTTCATTTGATAGAACTCCAATCAGAATACCAATCCCACCACCACCAACAACACCAGAACATGTTTCTGGTGATAGATTATATCCTTCATTACCACCAAATCCATACAAGGAGCAACTTCGTCTCCGTAACAATTACAATGAAGGTCATACTAGATCTGTTAATTTTTCAAATCATGTAACAGAAGCTTAAAGAATATAAATATTTAAATATTTTTGAAATAATTTAAGTAAGAATATAACAAAAATGTTAATATTAATGTTTCAAAAATGAACCGGAATAATTATAAAAATATTATGCAGTATAAGCTTTATCTTTAATTTGAAATTACTTAAATATGTATAACTAGTCGAGGAAGAGAAGTATCTTTTGATAAGAGAATCCTTTTAAATTAAAAAAAAAATTACTATTACAGTTATCATGAAGCTGATTTTAAAATCATTTCTTTTATATATTATTATTTCTTTTGAAAAATTATTTATCAAGAAGACAAAAGAATATACATGACACTTTTTATCAAAATATTTCATTTATCTTTTTAGTATTATTTTATCTTTTTTTAAAAAATAAATTCATGGAAACAAGGTACCTTTTGTTATTCAATTATTAAATAAAAAAAATAGAGATTCAGATTCGCCTTTTTACATCCTTAGATGAATCAAATTATCAATATAAACATACTGTTTATATTTTCATCGATCCATCCTTAATATCAGATCAAAGTGTAGAAGTTATCATCATTATCTCTTACACTTTTCTATTAAAGAATAGTTAATAAAAGTGTAACAACAATATGACAATCGTACTTACATAACATTACAGCCTAATTTAAGCAATGCCATGTAGTACAATAATGTCAAGTTAAAAAGGAGTATATAAAGCTTTTATTACACCATATTAAAGGTGGATTAGATACTTTTTACCATTGAATGTATCCATTTGTTTAAAATCTTTCAATAATATTCATAGATAAAAAGGAATGATGATAAAAAAAGCTGGTAATGAAAAGGGATTAGATGATGGTAAGTAGTTAATAAAGGGTATTTTAAAAAAGAAAATTATGGGATAGGTATATAAATATTTGATATGAGAAGTGAAATTTATTTTCGTAAATATATATCATCTTAAGTGAAAAATATGTCTAGGTATGTTTATTATATTAATTTTGTAATATTATTTCTTTCAGTTTTATTATATTAACTATATTTATCTGTAAATTTACCTCTATATTATCTTTTGGATGTAGTAACAGTATACCGTTTGGGGGATTCAATCCATTTCTTCCTCCTATGGGACCAAGACCATGTAATAATATGTATCCACCTCCAATATATCCTCCACCAGTACCACCATCACCAATGGGATATATACCAGGAGGAGTAGGGCCTGGTAATTGTAATACTTGTAATTCATTACCACAACCTTATCAAAATATTTATCCACCACCATATGCAGCTTTACCAAGACCAGTACCTGTTCAAGTTATTACTCAACCACATACACAACAAACACCAGCTCAAGTTCCTATATATAAATCAATTTATTCAGGATCATATCAGCAAGTACCAACAAATTTGTTATCATCAGCTTTATCACCAACAAATGCTTGTAAAGATTGCTTTGAAAAGTTGAATCTTCTCAAATATATGCGCAAGTTATCAATCCCAGAAGGTGATCCAATAAATTCTCCAAATATTATTATTTCAAAAGAACCTGTTCGATCAACAGCTTACTCAGTACAAGAAAGTAGTGACAATAAAGAAAGTCCATTTTTGTCTCAAAAACAAGGATTAATTGAACAGGATAAATATGAAACGGTGTCCTTTAATAAAGATAATGAGAAGACAGAGTGTATAACATCGAATATGACTTATTACAATCCTCCATTAGCAACAAGTTCCTACCCAATAAATGAATGTTGTGTTGGTTGTGATGAGGAATGTGAATATAAAAGTATGATACAAAATAATGTTGAAATGAAAAAACATAACAAAACAAGAAGATCATTAATTGAGAACAATGATAAATGTACGAATGAAAAGTTAAGAACAATTTTGACAAATTATATAGGACCTGATGCTAAAAGTAGTGCTAAAATTATTCAAAAGAATGCTGATGAAGTAATGTTGGAGGCTCATAATGTTATCTGTAGCAATGAAGTATTTTATTATATAACCAGATCATCATCCTTTTGTCAGTTGAGTATTGGTAATGTTCATTGTTATATATTTGGGACGAATCCTTAGACAAATAAGAGATGATTTTTCCTTTTAATGTTGTTTTAATAAATTTATATAAAGATGAATAAAAATATTGTGATAATTTATTAAAATTTAAACATTTAGAATGGCGGTAATAAAATATCTCAATTATTAAATTTTTTTAACAATATTTTTTACTTTATTACTCTTCTTCATATATTTACTTTTTTTAAAACATTTCTTCAAGAAATCATGTATGCCATCTCTATTCCTCTTAAATAATGTAATATAAAAAAGTGCATTTAAGGTTGGAGATAATGATTGAAAATTTGATAATATTGATGTTGAATATATTAAGATATTCTTTTGTCTTGATAGTATGATAAAATAAAAAATTAAAATAGGAAATCCAAAAATTATTAATGGTGTGGTACTTTGAAGTAACAGTACTCTCATTATACGTTTGTTCAATTCTTTTGTAGCATTGGACATAATATTGCTATGACTTTTTATAAACTTNTTATATTAAGAAAATTTTTAAACTTACAGTACATACACTAAATCCAATGGAGGATCCTTCCAAATCATTGAAGGTAACATTTTGTCCTTTAATACTAATTGATATTGAATTATATGTAACCAAATGATTAGTACTAAACTGTGAATAAATTCCTAATACTGAAGACAATATGAAACATGAAAAAATTATTAATACAGATCTCCATCTAGTTAATTTCTTTTCTGTACATATTAAACAATACCTAGCAATTACTAAACCACTAACATAATATAAATTAAAGTAGTCCAAAAACATAAAAACTCCAGCTATAGTTTTTAGTAAGAATAAGTTGGGAATTTTAATATCCTTCCAGAATACATAAAGATTATCAAAAATAACGATTACATAATAAACAAATATTTTCTGGTAAATTGATTTAATTATACCAAAGATGAATTGAACTGCCAAAAGGTAGGTGTAAGTGGTGTTATGACCTACCGGTATAAATTTAAACAAAACAATTAGTGCTATTATATTCAAAGATACTCCACCATAAAAACTAATATTTGTTAGAAGTTGTACATATGAAAACATATTTTTTTGAAAGCTAGAATAAATCCTATAGATGAAGAAGGAAGTAGAAATTATTATTTATGAATAATACATTTTATGTTGGAATTTTCAATGTTATTTTGTAATAATTTTAATTCTTTTAAATATATTGATATTTTGTATCATTGATTTAAAAAAAATGTCCTTTCTATCACTTAATTAATACAATTTTAAATTAAAATATTAAATAGAGTACACTGAGGAATGCATAATAGATTTTCTCATAAAAGAAATTAACCAAATTAGAGAAAAAATTATGTTTAGAAAATTAGAGTTGTTTAGTATTAAAAATATATAAAAAAATGTTCTTTTTTGATAGAAAATATAATGAATAAAAGATATATTTGATGTATAGATAATTAATTGGTGTTAATTTATTTATTTTTATAAATATTGAAATTTATAATCTAAATTCGTTTTGGAAACCTTACAGTTGTCTTTCGTTAAATAAATTTTGTAACCACTTTGTAAATTGTAAAACTGTAAATTAAAGAATATTAGGTTGGAGGAAAACAATATTATGTTACAAGTTATATTTTATCCCGCAAATATTATTTAAAATCTATCTGCTAATCAATCATTTTTAGATATATATTCAAACTGTTTAGCCTAAATAAATTATTCTACCTTGTCTATAGAAGTTTCAAAAGCAATGTAGTTTTTTATCAAAAAATTATTTAATAAATAAAGCTTTTTAAAAAATCTGATGATTATGTTATGATAAGAAATATTGTAAAAATTACCAATAATAAGTAATAATTTTTAATATATATTTATTAATGACATAATTCATTTTGAAATAAACATTATTTCTTATTAATATATTCAAAACTATACGAAAAATTTTGAATTAAAAAACAATATTAATTCTTTCATTAATTTTTCTACAATGAATAAATAATTAAAATTATATATTTTTAATAAAATTTTATCTTTTCGCACAAACATTTATATTTTGTACTTGAGTCTTTTCTTTTGTACATAAAACCTTCTTAAAAGTTATTTTCACAATATTATATAAGCCATCTCTATTTCTTTTTGACATTGTGATATAAAATAATGCATTTATAGTTGGAGTCAACGTTTGAATATTTAATAAAATTGATGTTTCATATACCAAGATTTTTTGTACTTCAAAAAATATTGTAACGTAATATATTAAGATTGGAATCCCAAAAATTACTAACGGTGTTATACTTTGAAATAGTAATATTTTACTTATATATTTATTAAGTTTAATAGTATTTGTAGACATAATATCGTAATGACTTTTTATGTACATTTTATATTTAAGATAAAATATGAGTATCGTAGCGTAGGTAAATAGAAATAATAAAAAAATAATTATCATAAAAATATGTACGCTTGATGATTTCTGACAATTAATAAGTTAAAAAAAATTTTGAAACTTACAGTACAAACAATGATTCCTAAAGAAGATATTTCTACTCCATTTAATGTAATATTTTGTTGTTTAATCAAATTTGAAATTGAACCATATATTGTCATTTTTGTGGCATTAATTTGTGCATAAACTCCTGCTACTAAACATAAACAAAAATATGGAAAAACTATCAAGAATGATCTCCATTTATTCAATTTATCTTTTGTACAAATTATACAATACCTTGCAACAACTAAAGCACCAACATAAAATAAATTAAAATAGTTTAAAAATAAATATATTCCACTTATAATATCTAACTGTATTAGGTTATAAATTTCAATATTTTTCCAAAATACATAAAGATGATCAAAAATGATGATTACATAAGGAGTGAACACTTTCTGATAAATTGATTCAATAATACCAAAAACAAATTGACATGACATAAGGTAAGTGTAAAAAATGGATTGATTTGTTGATAAAAACTTGAATAAAACTATTAAAGATATTATATTTAATGATACACCAAAATAAAGACTACAGTTTACCAATATCTCTAAGTATACATCCATTTTCTAAAAATTAAAAATATAATAAAATGATTACCTATTATATTACAAAAAGTACTTTTTAATTTAGTTAACACATTTGATTAATATAATTTGTACCTAGAGTCTTAATAACTTATGGTGGATGGATGTAGTAATAAATTATATTTTATATCACTTAATAATCTTTCTTTCTCATCTATTTATACTTTAAAAAATGATCTAATGAACTTTTAAAAAAAATTTATAAAATTTATAGTATTAAAGATTAAAAATAAATAATTAAAAATTAATATTTATTAAACAAATAACAATAAATCATTAAATGCATTGATAAATACTGGTATATTAATTTCATATTATGAATTCTTTTGAAAATTTAATTATTGTAATTCAACTGTTGTCTTAAAAAAGCATTTTTTGATGTTTCGTTTATGATATAACATCTATACTTTCTATTGTCCATAATGAAGAAAAAAGAACCAAAAAGCACTAACATTTTGAATGTATAGGTAAAAAGTTGCCGTCATTTCTTAGAATTAACTTGTTACTACATTACTGTTAATGAATAACTGTTAATTAAATGTTGTTCTATATATATACAAAGGATTATGAATTAAAAAGACCGCCTAATAGTTCCACCCATGCTAGACATTATAATCTTTTAAACCAAAAAACAATGTTATTTTGTTTAAACAGTATCGTTTTAAAGCAAAATTCAAATAGTTTCAATTATATTATTATATATTTATGTAAAATAAATCAACTTAAATATTAATTCATTTTTAAAATACTTATTATTTCTTAAAAATATATTCATAATTTTATATAAAAATTATAATTAAGAAATAATTAAAAGTATTTATATACCTTTTTTTGGTATTAAAATTGTAATTATATATTATTATAAGTTGGTTAAAAAGATTATTAAAAAAATTATCTTTTTTTTTGATTAAATTTGCTACTAGTAATTAAAAAGTTGAAAAAATTATTTATTATTATAATATAACATATTTTAAACATAATTTTGTTTTTTCACTTGAATAGCATCAACTTGTACTTGTTTCTTTTTTTGTATCCATACAACATTGCAAAGAATCTTTTTCATAATATTATATAATTCATTTCTGTTTCTTTTTGATAAAGTTATATAAAAGAGTGCATTTATGGTTGGAGCTAATGATTGAAAATTTGAAAACATGGATACGGTATATACTAAGGTGTTTTGTTGCCCAGAAGCCATAATGATATAAAGTATTAAGTTAGGTATCTCAAAAATTATTAATGGTGTTATACTTTGAAAGATTAGTATTCTCATGATTCGTTTATTAAGTTCAATTGAGATATCAGGCAATATTTCCTTATAATTTTTGATAAAAGTTTTGTATTTTCTATAAAAAAAGAATATCGTTCCATATGTAATTATGAATAATAAAAAAATAATTGTCATATAAATGAATGTTTGAAAAGATTTCTAACAATTAAACAGTAAAAATTAATTGAAGCTTTATAAACTTACAGTAATAATGATAAATCCTACGGAAGAATTTTTTATTCCTTTTAATGTAATATTTTCTTTTTTAATCAAGTTTGAAATTGAATCATATGTAGTTGTATTGGTGAGGTTAAATTGTATGTAAATTCCTATAAAAAAACATAGAAAAAAACATGTAAAAAATATTAAGAATGATCTCCATTTATTTAATTTATTTTCTGTACAAATTAAATAGTACCTAGCAGCAACTAGTCCACCGATATAATATATATTAAAATAATCTAAACAGGTGTATACTCCACATATAATTTTTAAGTATACTAAATTATAAATTTCAAGATCTTTCCAAAAGACATAGAGATGATCAAAAGTAATAATTATATAATAAGAGAACACCTTTTGATAAATTGACTTGATAATACCAAAAATAAATTGAATTGACATAAGATAACTGTAAGAACTGATATGATTATTTGGTAGTAACTTGACTAAAACAATTAATGATATTACATTAAATGATACACCACAATAAAAGCAGAAGTCTACAAATAGTTCCAAGTATGAATCCATTTTTTTTTAAAACAAACTGAAAAAAATTATAAAGATATGATTTTTAATTAACAATACCTTGTATATAGTTTGATAAATAAAAGGAAAAATATATTTTAGATTAATTAATTAAATTACCTTTTAATTTTTTCCATCTTTTTAATTATCTTTTACAGAATATTAAAAAAAGTCCTATAATTTCCGATAAAGATATTTTGATATATAATAAATAAAAATATAACTTTTTTAAATCATACTTTGATAATATTAATGTCAATTGAAATTGAAAGGTTTAACATGTAGATTCTTTAAATGATTTAAATGTTTTGACAATAAATTAATCTGTTTGATATAAATCCTTTCCATTTCCTGTTAACTAAATAACAATAATATGACTACA
>LM523200.1:7220-27876 GCA_000941615.1 Parastrongyloides trichosuri
ATATTTATCATACCGGATGATGGACAACAATATGTAGACCCGCTTGCTGTGACACAATCAAAACCTTCAGGACATAATTCGGATGATGAACAAGTCATTGGTCCCTTATTTAGTGGTTCACCAATGGGACATTCTAAGAATGATGGACAACAGGTACCATTATCACAATTAAAACCAATTGGACATGGGTACCTTTTACTACATTTAGTTTTTCTTTTCAAAGGAACCCCGCCATTACAAATGTCTAGCATTAAAAAAAATGGTGTGAAAAAAATATTGTGCAAGAGGGATTAAATTTAAAGGGGTCACAACACGCGAAAGTATTAGTAACAATAGAAAGCAGTAAATTGACAAAAAAAACTTACCATTTGTAATTGTAGAGGTATTAGAACATAAAATATCATTATTAAAAGTTATACTTTTTTTACAGACAAAACCATGCGGCCAACTATTTTTATCATTAATATCACAACCAGTAAAACCACCAGTCAAACTATTAATAAGACCAGCAGAATTGATGGGACATCCAAATGATTGGCCACAACATCTAGTTGTCATACCACCGATCAAGGTACAACTGAATCCAAAAGGACACGACGATTTTTTATTTAACAGACATCCCTTTGGTAGAGCATTATCATCGAAATATGTTACTTGAGTTGCTGGGCAGAGAATGTCTTTATTCTCTTCAACCTCAAAGTTTGGATTCTTACAACAGTATGCGGTACCTGTTCTTGAATAGATATTACATACATAACCATCTGGGCAAGATGATATAGATGGATTACAAACAACTGGTGCTGATAATCTTGTTAATGGAACACCACCCATACATATGTCTTCTGGTGCCTGATTTTGTGGTAACAAAAATGGATCATCACTTTTGGAAAGGACTTCACATTCAGCCTTCTCAGTATTGAATATATTTCCTGGAGAACACATTTTTGTTGTTAATGTACCTTCCAAATTACAATATAAATATGAGTATGGGTCTTCAGGATTAACCTTTTTAATTGATTCTGTTGGATTACATTGTAATGATAATATAGTGGATATAGTAAGTAGGAAAAAAATTATGACTCTATACATAAGAATCATTTTTTTTTAATAAAATATTAACTCTAAAAATTGTTATATACACTTAGGTAGTAAAGAAGTTTAATTTTCATTAATGATGAAATCTTATTTTGAAATAATATTTAATCTTAAATATAAATAAGCGTGATAAATTAGTTAATGAGCCATAAATAATAAACTTAAGCTTTGGTATATAATAATATAAATGTATTAACGGTTAATAATAATCAAAATATAGTTATGATAAAAATTAGGTAATAAATAAATAAATATGTATCTATATATATATGTATATATGAAATTTAATAAATGACTTCTTTGATCTATCTTTATTCAAATAAATACCATTAATTTTGTTAAACACAAGTTCTTAAAAAGTCTACCTTCAATAACCTTCTTCAAAAAGTTATCAGAAATGGACCAGTTTTTGAGGGACAAGATACAAAAATAAAATAAAAAAGAAATCTAAATAGAAAATTTATATATTATTATTAGTATTTGAAAAGTTTTCATATATATACATTGTATTGTTGTGATGATTCACATGATGAGGTTACAAGATAGAAATAACCCAATACATTAGAAAATTTTCATGACCGGTTACGTATTTTGTTGAGAAAGTAAATATATATTTTTAAGAATAGTTTTATGTAATATAACACAAAAATTGGAAGGATAATGTTTAAAAAGTTATTGTACTGGTTTATTGTTTCAAAGGGGAGAGTGTGAGATATTTTTCAATTATTATTATATTCATAAATAAAATATTATATTTCGATCATTTAAACTTTATTTTTTCAAAGGGAGTAAAGGCTAAAAATTATGATGTTAAGTACAGATATGATAGTAAAACTTTTTGTATCACTTATTTTGTTGTTGATCAGGTAATATTGAGGTTATTGAAGATGTATAACAATAAACACTTATGTGATATATATCAAATTCTTTATTTAACAAAATTTAGGTAATATTTATTGCATAATTTATCTTCTTAATCCTTTTATTAAAATGGGGTTCATTTATCAGTATATATACATTTTATAATTAATATAACTTATATGCTAAAATATTGTATTAGTAAAGTAATATGTTATTGTATTACATCTCAAGTATCATCTTTGTAATGTTTATCTTATCTTTGATAATTACTACTGTTTCAATTCGTTCAAACTCTATGTTTTCAAGTTTATACATTATGAAATGATTCTTATTTTTTTTTGTGTACTTTATTGAGTCATTTTTTTAATGAAAAATTACTTAAAACTAGTATTTCAATAATGATATCATTCCTAATGTTAATCTTAATACACTCAAGCAACTATTTTTAGAACAAGTTTAATTTATTTGAAAATAATTCTATGTCTTGATTAAATTTAATGATATCATTTTAATATTTTATAAAATTTATAAATGTTTAGATACATTTTGAAATGAACATTGTAGCCTTAAGCGTCAAGTGGTCAATATTGGCTTATTTATACAGAAAAATAAAGTTGATAAGAAATGTGGGATAAAAAAGAATATTGATAATAAAAAAATTGGAATCTACGTGTATTGTACCTTTTTAAGTATATGGATACATAATTATTTTTTTTTNTTTTTTTTTATTTAAAACATATTTTTATAGTAAAGAAACTTTATTTTATATTAAATTAAAATATATATTCTTACTTTAAATAATAATTATTATAACAAGTTTTTTTAAAATTTTATATTGTCAATTATCATATGTGTAATTAAACTTATACAACAATATATTGATCAAAAGTAAATATATATATTAATTAAATTTATTGTAAAACATTTATTTTTTTAATATATTTCTTACCACTAATATGGTGAATGAAAGATTATTGTTGGAGATTTATATGGGTTTATTTTTCTTTACAATTATTGGAAGAGAATTTGAAGTTGCTACATTGGAACAGGAGGTAAATGTACGATGTTTTCATGATCATTTTGAAGCTAATGGAACAACGTATATTTTTTCTTTCTTTCTTTTTGTTAGAATATTTAGTTGGATACTTTTACTTTTTGTTAGACTATATGCATGTGGATTGATGAAATCAATTATTGCCTTAAAGTATTACCTTGTTAGTGATATCGTTCTTGGATCAATGGCATTATTTATCTCTACCCTTATGATAATTCCTCATATACGTAATATTTAATGATATTATTTTTCAATTTCAACAATTTTTACTTTCAGAATGTCAATTTTATTTTCACATCATAATTGGTTGTGTAGACCAAGTACTTAATATAACCAAAGTCGTACCCCTGTTTTTGGTATACAGAGTAGAAAAAACGAAAGTAGTAGATGGGGAAGAAAATGAAGAATGTTGATTCATTGTATCAAAATTTATATTCATCAACAAAATAATTTAAAAATATATTAATATATTATAAAGAGTAATTGTACCATCTCTATAAATGAATAAATTATTCTCTATAGATGGTTAAAAAATTATAACGAATGGTATAATGAACCTATTTTTTTGTCGATACGTCTCAAAAAATGTAATCACTAGAGAAGGAAATATATGGTATATTTACCATTTGTGTAACTGTCTTTAAAAAATATTTAAAGTATTATGTTGAATAACTGATGAATCATTTTTAAAAATTTATAGTGCAACTTTTATTTTTATTTTTTTTGATTTCTTAAATCTATATATATATATATATTTGGAAATCATGAAGAATATTTCTGGAGCCAAATATTTTTTATTTGTTGCCTTAATAATAACATTCATAATTGGATGGTTCTTTATTATGGAAATTTCCTATCATATCATTTATCCCGATATGTTTAGCTGTACAACGGATGAACTAGCAAAGGAAATGAGTAAAACAATAAGAATTCTATATATAGCATTTAATATTATTGATAGTATTTCTGTTATTATTTTGTTCCTTACAATATGTGATTATTGTTATACAGAGAGAACAATAGATTGGTTATTTGTTGTCAACTTTTGTTTCTATGTATTTACCCTTGTTATTTTACCTAAAGTTATAAGGTCATATATAAGTAAGTTTTCTTTTTATTGTTGGAGGTAAAAAGAATCTTTCTAGAATGCAATGCAATTTTTGCTATTGTTGTTAACATTTTTGGTATCGTTTTGTTCACCATTAAAATTGCTTGTCTTTTCATAGCAGCAAAGAGTAAAATACCCACTGAAAGTGATTGAAATGTTGTTATAGTTAATTATAAAAAATAAAATCAATGATAAGAGTTTCTATTTTTGTTTCAATTCAAAAAATAAATACATTAAAAGTCAATCAAATAATAAAAACTAGTTATTTTATATGAATATTTTAAATTTTTTTTATCATATTTTCAATTAAAAATGGTTTATAATATATTTGTTTAAAAAAATAAATTAGTTAATCACTTTTATGAATGGATTAACATGTGATTTTTGAAATTTTATCTTCAACGTTAAAATCAAATTTTTTTTTTTCACTTGGTGAATAAAAAGATTTTAATCTATTACTTTTTGGATTGTAAAATTTTGTATTTATTAATAAAAGTTTTCAAATAAACATATATTTTATTATGTTTAAATTATTTTACAAAACGAGAACTTTTCTAATCTGTGCTTCATTAACATTTATCTTATGTGAAATCTTGAAACATGGAATCAATGTAGGAATAACAGAGTCAACATTTTCTGAATGTTATTTAAAATATTTTAATGAAAAGTTAGGTAAAAGTTATCTAAAATTTGTTAATTTATTTTTCAAAATAGTCAATTATGGTTTATTTGTCGTAATGACAATATATATATTTATTGGTATCAAAAACAATCGTTGTTTAATAATCATCTTATCATTAAGTGGAGGTGTATTTATATATGATATTATTTCATTATTCTTAGATATTGATATTTATGCAAGTAAGTTTCTTCTTCTTATATACAAACATTTTATTTCAATAAATCTTACTTTTAGAATGTAATTTTTATGACTATCGCTATGAAAATATAGTTCCTGCATTTGCTTCTTTTATGAAACTTATATTTTTAATATATGCTATCAAAAGTACAACACCAAAAAATGATGATAAAACAACAGATGAAATTATCATGACGTAGCTTGTTTATAAATTATATATCATAAATTTTCTATTAGTTAAATTAAATTGGCATCACATCATCCTGTTATGCATACATTTCAAATGAGAAGAAAAAAAAATGAAGATGTACATATATACTAAGGTTAAAAAAAANAAAAAAAATTTATATTAAATCAGAAATTTAATTATTAATATGCAATATCGCGTCATTTTTGTACTTTAAATTTTTATTTTAAAACATTAAATATGACAGAATAAAAAAATTAATGCTTAATTTATCTATATAATATTATTTTTAATATATATTTTAAAAAAGTATATATAATCATAAAATTATTAAACTATATATTAGTTGCACTTTTGATACTACATTCACCACTCCTGAAAACAATTTCAGATTTCTAAAATATATCCATCAGTAATGTTATTTTAAAAAATCCTTGTGTTTCTATGGAAATTAGTAGATTCTTTGGTACGACAATACATCTAATGATTTTATTATCATTGTTAAAGGAAGAAGTAAATTTAACTTTGACTGAAGCACAATATTTGATTATAAAATAATTATTGTGTGCAGTATCAAAGTTATAATTTATGGATTCATCAATTTGTTCCTTGAATTATTGTTACAATTGTTATCATAATCATACTACATATTTTTTAATAAGGCTTATCTTTTTTGATAAACATTTAAAAGATATGTAAATTAATATGTTTTGATAACATTTATATTAATGGAGCCATTTAATTACTTTCAAAAATACTTCCTACATAATATCAAATTATTGTATTTTTATATATTCTTTAATAATCACAAGAATGTGTTTATCAAAAAACTAATATACTTTTTAAAATAATAAAATTTTTATTGAAAGTATGTAAAATAATAATCTTACAGCTAAAAATATATACATAATAATTTTAATTGATATAATAAATTGAATTGAAAAACATATTTTTATTCTATTTACATCTTTCTGTAATGATAAAATTATCGAATATGAATCAGAAAAATTTATATTTTTAGGTTGAATTATTAGAAAGATATATATATATACTATAATTAGGTTTTTTAAAATTAATTCTTCTTTGTCATATTTTGACGCTCTGTTAGATCATAGTATATACCACGTTTATTGATAAGTTCATGATGTGTTCCTTTCTCTACAACAACACCATTGTTCACAACAGCAATACAATCACAATTTTGAACGGTTGTTAACCTATGTGCAACGATGACAACAGTTCTATTCTCACAAGCTTTATCCAATGCTTCTTGTACTATGCGTTCACTTTCATTATCCAAAGCACTTGTTGCTTCATCAAGAAGTAATATTTTTGGTTTTCTAATTAATGCTCTAGCAATAGCAATTCTTTGTTTCTGACCTCCAGACAATTTACTCAAACCCTTGGATCCACAATTTGTATTCAATCCATCTGGAAGTGTTTCAATAAATTCATGAATATTACTTTCTCTGATAACTCTTTGCATATCTTCATCTGGTATATTTTGATCTTCCAACCCATAAAGAATATTATCTTTTATTGAGCAATCAAAAAGAATAGGTTCTTGAGATACCAAACCAATTTGACCTCTTACATTTTGTATATTTGTTTCTCTAATATCAACACCATCAATTAAAACATGACCTCCCAAAACATCATAAAATCTTTCTAACAATCCAATACATGTTGATTTACCACACCCTGATGGTCCAACAAGTGCTAACGATTTACCTTTCGAAATAGATACATCTAATCCCTTCAATACGCGTACAGATGATCTTTCTGGATATGAAAAATGAATATCCTTCAAATGGATATTTCCTTCAATATTTATTTTCTTTCCAGCATCAGTAAATGATTCAATTAATGGTTTCTCTTTTAACATTTTAAAAACAATACCTGAAGCTAATCTGGCTTTAACGTATTCTGGGAAGTATGCTGAAGCAAATCCAATAGATTGAGCAGTAAAACCAAAAGCAAATATACATTTCATAACACTAAGTGGTTCAATATAATTTTGAAGAATTAACCATAAACCAAATCTATATGATGCAGCAAAAACAAAAATAACTATAGAACTAGAAGCACCATAAATAACAGCTTGCCATAACGCTTTCTTTTTAGATGTTTGATGAGGATACTCCAAGAATTCACAAAACATTTTATACATCTTTGGTTCCAATGTTAATGCTTGAACTGTTCTAATATTCTCTATAGCTTCCATAGCAATTTTACCTGCTTCTTCATTACCTTTGTTATCTTGATTATTTCTACCATTAATGTACCTAAAATGAATACCTTGTGCTATACCAGCCAATGGGAAAATAGCTAATAAAAGGAGTGCCAATTGCCATCCATAGTAAAAAGCAATACCAACACCAGCACCAAAACTAACAATTGCACTTGCAACCTGTCCTAACCTGTAATCCATAGCATTTTTGATATTAGGTACATCTGTAGCAAGTCTAGTTGTCAATTTACCAGTGGAATGCTTTTCATCATCAAAGTAAGCAATTTCTCTACCAATAATGTTTTTAAATAATAATGATCTTAATCTAGCAGTCATATGTTCAGAAGATATACCATAAAAGAATGCAGCAATACAAAGGGTAACACCTTGAAAAACTCCCAATGCTAAAAACGCCATAGCATACCAATGCCCTTCTTTTCTCATTTCTTCTCGATCTGTTAATGAAAATACCTTCATAATTTGTGAAAATACTTGTGAAAATATTGGCATGATGACTCCTTGTGCACCTGATAACAATAATCCTCCAATTAAATATTTCCATTCAGGTCTAGCAAATTTAAGCATTTCAATTAAATTTGATCCTTGAGCTCCTTCCTCTTCAAGCTCTTGTTGTAAACGTTTCAACTCTGATTTGCTATCATTCTTCTTAGCTTCATTTTCTTTAGTAAATAGTGCTGGATCACCTAAATCTTTTTTACCCTTCTTTAATGATAATATACTATCACTTCTACTTCTTTCAGATGTCGTACTAATGTATCTTTCTCTTTTCATTTTAACTTCAATATTCTCATCTGGATTAATGTCTGTAAAAGATTGAGCATTAACTAATTCATGATATAATCCTTCCTTGGCGAGTAATTCATCATGTTTACCTCTCTCAATAATCTCACCATCTTTCATTACAATAATTAAATCAGAATTTTTAATTGTTGACAATCTATGAGCAATAGCAATTGTTGTACGATTAAGAGATGCTCTTTCTAATGCCTTCTGTACAATAGCTTCACTCTCAGAATCCAATGCACTTGTTGCTTCATCAAGAAGTAAAATCTTAGGATCTCTTACTAAAGCTCTAGCAATAGCTATTCTTTGCCTTTGTCCACCCGAAAATTGGGATCCACGTTCACCACATATTGTTTTCAAACCTTGTGGTAAAGATTTTATAAAGGATTCAGCATTAGCGTTTCTACATGCTATCATTATTTGTTCTTGAGTTACATCTGGATTACCATATCTAATGTTATCTTCAATGGAACAATTAAATAAGATTGGTTCTTGTGATACGACACCTATAATATTTCTTAAATATTTGATATTTAAATCTTCAATATTATATCCGTCAATTTTTATGGAACCTTTCAATTGTTGATAATATCTCAATAACAATTGTACAGTTGTACTTTTACCACAACCTGAAGATCCAACAAGAGCTATCTTTTGTCCAGCTTCAACTTTAAAGGAGATTCCCCTTAATACTGGAATATTTGGTCTCGATGGATAGTTGAATTCGACATTATTTATTTCAACACTTCCTCTTATATTATCAGGCTTCAATCCTTCTGTAGAATAAGCATCAATTTCAGGTTCTCTGTCAATAATTTCAAATATAGATGAAGCACATCCTAAAGCACTTCCTAAAACAGCAAATTGTGGTCCTGCTTGTCCTAATGCCATGGAACCCATCATAACTATAAATGTTAAAATATTATTTTAAAATGTTAATAGTTATAATTACCTGAGAAGAAAACAGTGAAAACAACATTTGATTCAAGTGTTCCATTATAAATAAATTCAGTACCGACCCAGAAAGCTAGGCAATAAGAAGCAAAAATAATAAGGAATGTCAAACCTAGTCCAACACCAACAAAAGCACCTTTTTTAATACCATCTTTCATTGCATTGTAAAGTGCAAGTTCATATCTTTTATGTTCTCTTTGTTGTCCATTAAAAGCGGTAACAGTTCTAATTGAAGATATACTCTCCTCAGCAATTGTACCAGCAACAGCATATTTTTCAGCTTCTCTTTGTGCAGCAGTAGCCATAAGTTTAGCAAGGAAAAATCCACAAATAACCATGAATGGTGATAACGCCATCATAATTAATGTTAATTTCCAATCATAGGTAAAAGCGATAACATACCCACCAAAAAATTGTGCGATAAATTGGACTAATAAACCCATCTTATCTCCTGTACCTTCTTTGACACGTTCAAGATTATCAAACATTTTAGTATTCAATGAACCAGATGAATTAGTATCATACCATGCAATATTTTGCCTCATTGTTGAATATAAAAATTTCTTCTTAATAATATGATTAACATTTTCACATGATATTTGAAAACATAAAACTTGTATAAATGCAGCCGCAAACATTGCTGCACCAAGATATGCATAATCATAACATTTTTGAAGAATATCATCTTCAAATTGACACCATGAGTAGGAGACATTCAAGCCAGGAATAGAAATAGGAGTACAGTGTTCAGTTACTCTAGGAATATTCATTGATTCTAATGCCATTGAATTGATAAAAGCCGAAGAGATGTCACCAATAATAATTGACATAAATGGAAAACCACATCCTGTTACGACGGCTACACAACATCCTAATATTAGTAAGAAAAAATCATATTTTGTAGCATATCTATACAATTGTCTTAATGATACCCTTTTTACTTCTGGTTCCTTAGGTTTTTCATCCCTGAAATTTAATTAATCATAAAAAAAAATATTACCAAAAATATTAAACAAACTCTTTGTTTTCTTGTTGTGATCCTTGACGATTACCCATCTTGTACCTGGAAATATTATTATAATAAGAATAAAGTAAAAATGATCGTACAAATGATAAAAATTTTAAGACTATATAATATGTAATATAACAATAAAATGTTTTATATATCAATTCTTTAATATAATGAGAAAATAAAAAAGGAGATAATAATATCTATTCTTTTCTTTCTAGCTATACAAATTAAGTTTTATACCTTAAAATTTTGATAAGAATAGATACAAAAAAGATAATTATTATAAAACAATTTATTAACATAAAAGATAAAGTCCTATTTCAGAAATTTTGAAATATTTTTGGTACTAATGAGTGATTTTGAAAAAACTTTTTGTGAAAACGAACTTGGTGACGACTAATAATAATTTTTGTAAATGTGTGTTTGTATTTATTAGGAGAGATAAGAGATGTGAAAGTTTTTGTTACCTGAAAAAATGTATATATCAATAAATTAGTATGATGATGGGTATGTAAACATTTTTATGTATTCAAAAGGACATATTTAATAAGGATTTTTATAAAACAAATAAGTATATTTACAAGAATAGGAGTTAAGTATATAAGAAATTTGAGAATTTGATGATTATAAAAAAATTAATTTGAAGTTAAAATTTGAAGAAATGATTTACGATAGTGTAAACTTAAGCAAAATGGAATGTATGTAATTATGAGAATATAAATTAAATCGTTTCTTAGCAACAAATTAAAACATAACAAAAAAAGATAGTGTAACTTCCTAGTCTTATGGTGTTTAATAGAAAACAATTGAGTGACCTAATACATTAGTGAGGGCCACCTCCTCATAAAGTGGTAAGCCCGCGCTTTTAAGAGAAAATTTTTAACGTAATTTTTTTTGATAGTTCATTATTGCGTCATATATCTATCCAATTATGTAATGCATATGTAATTTTGGGAAGCTAGAAATTTGATGCGAGAATATTTTCACACAAACATATGTAGAATACTATTGATAAGTATACCCTATTCATCATGCCAAGTGATATTTCTTATCAATAAAAATTTTAAAATTTATCATCAAAATCTTTATTTGATAAAAATAAACATTCTGAAGTAATCTAAATATTTGCTTATAAAGCTTCAGAATTTTAAAATATAAATGTGATTAAGTTAAATAAACAATAGTAAAAGAAACTTTAAATATATAAACTTTTAAATAAAAGAGAATTATTTTTTACAATTGATATTAATAAAAAAAAANAAAAAAAAATTTAATTTATATTTACAAAGATCTTTTTTTTACTTATACTTCTTCAAGAATCTTTAATTTCTTTTTCTCTTTTAACTTTGGTACAAAATATTTTGTACTTATTTTTTCAACATCATTATTATTATTTAATGATCTAGTGAAAGTAGATAAATTTTTCAATGTTAATGATTATATATCAGATAATCTTCTTTAATGATAAATACATGTTGTTGTTGAATATGTAGATTATTTAAAATATTTGAACTTTGCTTTTTTCCACAAAAAATATCAAATACAAATGTTTTTAATCAACTTATTTGATATTTATTTCTTAAATATTTTGCTAATATTTTTACAAAGCGATGAAATTGAATATCATAGTGGTTATGGGGTATGGAATATTCATAAAATGACTGAGTGCAAGATGAGTCATACAGGATTAATTTTCACAGATTATGGCTGCTGGTGTGGTGTTGGTGGATCTGGTGTTCCAATTGATAATATAGACAATTGTTGTATGTTACATGATAAATGTTATGATAAAAATGTTGAAANAAAGTGATATTTGCCTTTTCCTTCAATATGAATACCTAGTTCATTATGAGTGGAGTTGTAGCAATAATAATATTACTTGTGATTGTAAGAATATTTTAAAATTTATTTCTTCACTATTTTATTTTTAGCTTCTCTAAGTGGATGTGGAAAGGAAGTATGTAATTGTGATAACATTTTGGTTGATTGTTGGTCCAAATATCAGATACCAAATAAAAGAGTAGATTGTAAGAAATAGTTTATCAATATTTAAATTACCATCTATACTTTTTTTTCAATTCTGATGTATATTCTTTAAACTTATGACTATTAACATATAACTAATTTTTATTTTATGCAATAGTTTTTGTGTAAGATATCTTAACAGAGACCTTATTATTCATTTTTTTATCATAGTACAATGAGAAGAAGAAACGTCTATATAATTCAATAAAAAGGACTAATGATACAGGACAAATTACTAGATAGAACAGTTCCATATAATCGTACACCATTTCAGCAACTACAGATTCCATACCAGCTGTAAATAATAAATAACGAAATATATTAAAAATTAAACGTACCAAAGAATAAAAGAGAATAATAAATATTAGCATACAAAATTAAAATTAAAGGCATTATTGTATGAAATAAAAGATTAACAGTCAGTGAAATTTCACCTGAAGCATTTTTTTTATTTAAAGCAGTCTTCTTTTTTTCTATCCTTATTTTTACTAGTAGTATTATATTTAATATGAAAGCGATACTACCACTAATAATTTGAGGAGCCATATCAAACCATGGAAATATTTCTTCTAGTATAGATCCATATGTATAGAAAGCTGTAAACATGGAATTAGGATACATATTTGTTGCAAAGAAAGTTGTATGAATAAGAGATACAAAATTGAAAAGTAAAGTAAAAATTCCCACAGCAATATTTTCGTAAATAGATGTTTCTCTATGGAACATGATTAAAATAAATCTCCAATACGTTATAATTGAAGGGACAGAATAATTAAAGTTGTACAAAAACATATTGAACTGTACATAAAAAGTAGACACTAAAATACTGAATTTAATTTTATATTTTGTCCATATGAATGCTGAAATAAAAGTGACTAACTTGAAACTTGTATAAAATAATCCACCAAAACATTGTAATAAGACAACATTTCTAACACCTACGGCACTTTTAAATGGTTCTTTAAGTAGTGTAAGAAGAATTAAGCTCAAATTTATACTAAAAGCTAATAAAGGTACAGCAAGGTCACTAACAATTTGCTTATCCAAATAAGTTGGTTTAACTGATACGATTACATAATTTCTACTTATATTTTGAATATCCATTAAATATAGAAAAAAAATATATTTTTAATAAATAAGGAAGTGAAATATGACTTGTTTATTTTTAAGAATAAGTTAAAGCCCAGATGTTATAAATTATATACTTTATATACCATGTAAATGGAGTTTGACATTGAAATAATTAATAAATTTTTAAATACTTGATAAGATTTACAAAATATTTTTTAATTTTGAATCTTACTTAATGTAGTTTTGGAAGTCGATAATTTTACAGAAATTTTGTTTGTTATGTGAAAGAAAGAATTTTCTATACGATTGAACAAAATGTATTAGTGATATAGGACAAATAATTGTGTTTCTGTTTCCCAAAATTTTGTATAGTTTTTTTTTTTAACAAATGAAGAATTTAAATCAGCTATAAAATATTTATAAATAAATTTATGAACAAAAAACGTACCATAAATACGGCTCCGGTTACATTCACTTGTCCATGGGTAAGCAAGGATGGTTTTTTTTGTCCGGGAATTTCAAAAATTACCCATGGACAAACAAATGTCTCCTCTCTCTTTTTTACTTTTGATCCTTTCTTAAAATTGTTTTGGAAGTAGATAATTTGATAGAAACTTTGTTTGTGATATAAAAAAAAGAAAGAAAGAATTTTCTATATGATTGAATAAAAAGTACTAGTGATATAGGGCAAATAATTATGTAGCTGTTTTCTAAAGTTTTGTATAGTTTTTCAACAAACGGAGAGTTTAAATCAGCTATAAAATATTTATAAATGAATTTGTGAACAATAAACGTACCATAATACAATAAGTTATAATAAATATTAGCATAAAAAATTAAGATTAATGGCAAGATTGTGTGGAATAAAAGATTAATTGTTAAAGCCATTTCATTTGAAGCATTTTTCTTGTTTAATGCAGTTTTTTGTTTTTCAATTTTAATTTTTATCAAAATTATTATGTTCAATAATAATCCCAAACTCCCACTTATAATCTGAGGTAGAATATCAAGCCATGGCATGAAACTTTCTAAAACTGATTCTAAAGTATAGAATCCCGTAAAAAGAGTGTTTGAAACTAAAATCGTCGAAAAGAAAACAGTATGAACAAAACATATGAAGTTGAAAAGTAAAGTAAAAATTGTTACTGCAATATTTTCAAAAATGGATGTTTGTCTTTGAAATACGATTACCATGAATCTCCAATACGTTATCAGGAAAGGTACAGAAAAGTTTACATTGTATAAAAACAGGTTAAGCTGTACATAAAAGGTAGATATCAAAATATTCAATTGAACTTTATATTTGATCCATATCAACCCTGATACAAATTGTATTATTTTGAAAAATGTATATAACAATCCACCAAAACATTGTAGCAATACTACACTCTTAACACCAACAGCACTTTTAAATGGTTCCTTGAGCAATGTCAATAGGACGATAGCTAAATTTATGTGAAACGCAATAAATGGTAGTACAAAGTCTTCAATAAGTTTTTTATCTAGGTATGCTCCTTTAACTGATATAATAATATCATTTCTACTCAAGTTTTGCATATTTTTTTATTTAAGGAAAAAATACTTCTTTTATTAACAAAAAATTAAAATGAATAAAAATTTTATAATTTTTATAACGCCATTACATAGCAGCATAGCAGGTGATAAAAAATTTATGATACCTTCTTACTTATTCATTCATATACATGAAATTTTTAAATATTTATATTTTTCAATTTAATCAAAAAAAGTAACATTATTATAATTTACTTCAACCAAATTTATTGCAACATTTTTGTTCCTGATAATTTGAAAGAGATTTTATTTTTAGAGCGGCAACATATGAAGAAAAATTCTCTGTATGATTGGATGAAAAAGATTAAAGATATAGGACAAACTATTAAATATAATAATTCCAATAGAAGATATATTTTCTCTGCAGTAGGAGCATTCAAATTAGCTAAAAATAAAAAAANAAAAAAATAAATTTTATTAGTAATTAACATACCATAAAATGTAAGAGGATAATAAATGTTGCTATAAAATATTAAGATAAGTGGCATAGTTGTGTGAAATAGAAGATTAATAGTCAATGAAACTTCACTTGGAAAATTGTTGTTACTTGAATATATTTTCTTTTTTTCAGTATGTATCTTTATTAACATTATTATGTTCATAATAAGGGCAATAAAACCAGATATTATTTGAGGCAAAAATTCAAACCATGCTATATAATCTTCCATAAGGGATCCTACAATATATAAACCTGTGAACATTGAATTTGGAAATAAATTTGTTGAATACAACATGTTGTGAATTACAGAAACCAGATTAAAGACCATGCAAAAAAATGCAACAGCAATTTTTTCATAGATGGATGTATGCCTTTCAAATACAATTAATATAAATCTCCAATACGTTATTATTGAAGGTATTGTGAAATTAATGTTATATATGAACAAATTCAATTGACCATAAAATGTAGAGACTAAGACATTAATCTTTGTATTATTCTTTAACCATATGTAAGCCGATATATAACGAATACATTTGAAACCTGAATACAATGACCCACCTATGCATTGAAGAATTACAATATTTTTGACTCCAACAGTACTTTTAAAGGGTTCCTTTAGAAGTGTTAAAAGAATAATAGATATATTTATAAACAAAGCAATACAAGGTAAGATTAAGTCTTCAACTAGTCTTATATTCAAATATGTTGGTTTTATCGAAACAAGGATATCATTTCTGCTGATATTTTGAAAATCCATCAAATAAATTTTTAATAATAATATAAATTCACTTCAGAAAAATAAATAAATAAACCTAAAGAAGGTTGATGTAACTAAATAAAAATTACATGTATATCATGTATATATTTAATCATATATATTACTCATTTAAAATACCTAAAAAAAATAATAATTAGATTTATTTCTTAAAGATAAATCCAAATTTGTACTTATATTTTTATAAAAATATAAATATCAAATTAATTTTTTACTTTAAGAATTTGTTAGTTAGATATAGATACAATTATAAGTACATGAGACAATATTATAACTCCTGTCCAACAACTTAGTGTCTCTACTCCTTCTAAAAAAATATTTATTTTAAAAATAATAACATTTATTACAAGAGATTAAGTATATAATAAAAATAATTTAATAGCCATCTTCTTCTAATAATGGAGCACTTTCTACTTCAACATCGTCATCAGCAAGCGAAAGTTTAATTTTCATATTCCCATTCATCAATTTTATTGTACTAATTATAACACGCAATTGAGAGAATATCTTAAGATTGTGACTATTCAGAAAATCTTGACCGGTCGGATATTTTGAAGAATCAACAACAATAGCTGAATCAAAACCATACTTTGGAACAAATACTTGGACACCATTACTTTTAACTTTCATTATATACGAATCAACAGTTTCAGTCTTATCTTTAAAGTACAGCAAAGTATTTAGAAAGACTGAAGCTCTACTAGCATACTGAGCATTTCTATGACGATAATTCATATTTTCAGTTGCTGCCATAACACGAGATTTGTTAGCAAAATCTTTGTGAAATTCTTCAACTCCAATGATAACAGAAAGGAGACGATGGACCATAACATCGGCGTATCTACGAATTGGTGATGTAAAATGTGTATATTCAGGAACTGCTAAGCCAAAATGTTTGTACATTCTTGATTCAATTGAACCGGCACAAAAGTATAAAGCTTGTGTCATACATCTTGTAGCACTCATTCGTAACAAAGTATCTGTCATTTCATTCTCTTTCTTGGCATTATCCAATGAATGAGACAATGATTTTCCTGTTCCAACTTCCAAATGAGAATTAATTTGATTAAATATTTCCTTAAGAGGTTCAAACATTTTTTCAGCTGGTTGTGGATGTCTCCGAAGGACAGCAAATTCAGGATAATGTTGTATCAATTTTCTTGCCACTGTACAATTTGCTAACAACATGAACTCTTCAATCATTGACATTGTAGAAACATAATTCTTTGACGAAACTTTAACTGGCTGTTTCGTTTCGGGATCAACCTCAAATCTAACTTCTGAAGAGGCTAATGTTAAAGCACCATTCATATATCTATTATCTTTCAATATTCTTGAAATTTTCATCATTGATCTTAAACTCTGAGCAAGCTCACAATTATCACTACTATCATCGTGCATAGCTTGGGCTTCATGATAAGTAAACTTCTTCTTTGATTTTATTAATGATTTTTGAAATTTTGGTTCAATATCAATATCTAGTGTGAAATCTTTTTTAAAGTACCAAAACACAGAGAATGCATATCTTTCAACATCAGGCATAAGAGAACATAAATTTCCAGATAACAGTACTGGTAACATATCAATTCTTCTATCACATAGATAAACGGAAGTCGATCTATATTGAGCTTCTCTATCAAGAGCAGTTCCAGGTTTAACAAATGCAGTTACATCAGCAATATGAACACCTACTTCATATCTTTCCTTATCTTCCAACCATCTACAATGTAAAGCATCATCAATATCAGTACAACCATCTGGATCGACTGAACAAATGAGTAAATCTCTGATATCAACACGATCATTATCAAGATTTGGAGTCCAAGGTAACTTTGGAAGACATTCATTAACTTGTTCTGAAAAAGGAAGATAAGGAATATCATGTTCTAACAATATAACTTCATTCTCAACGTTTATATCACCTGCGGCTCCAATCATTCTGACATAGTGACCAATTGGGTAACGTGAATTAGATGGCCATTCATCAACTTTAACAATAATTCTTTTCCCGCAAATTTCATCATATCTGTTAACACGAACTCTCACTTTTGGATAAGCAGGATCTGCTGGTAAAAATAAACAATTGTCTCCATTTCCAGTTCTAGGCATCAAAACACCACATAAATTTCTCCATGCTCTTGATTTAACACCAACAACTTGACCAGAACATACCTTTTCATTTTCGTCATCAATCTTAACTTTCTTCAAAACTGGAGCATCTAATAATTCTTCAGCTTTAGCGTCTTCCTCTTTCAATTCATCTGATACATCAATAACAATACTATTATCTGGAGCCATCCATTGTTCCTTTGGAAGTATCCTATAAAAAACAATATCTTTATTACATGCACGATTAATACATTCTCTCCCTTTAATTAATATTTTTTCTTCTTCACTCATATTGATCCATCCTTCATTTTTATTCTCTCTTGATAATTCAAATGTTCCTTGTCTAATTTCACCCTTTCTAATACCATCTTCTAATTCAAGTGTATCTAAATATGGGGGATATTGAAAATCATCAACATAAAATATTTCAAGTGACTTCAGTCTATCTTTTAAATCATCATCACTTGAAGCTTCACCATATTCATTTATTGTATAACAATCCTTATAAATCTCCCTTATTTTATCACGATTATCAACTGTTGCACATAAAATAATAGGCCGAATTTGTATATTACTTTCCATCCAATGCTTAATCAAATAGTTAGCAACACTAATAACCAGAGCGTTGAATTTTGTATTCAGCTTCTTTCCAGCAGGTAAAGGTACAAATGTATGTTCACAAATGTCATCCAAAATTTCAAAAACTCTATTATCATCCTTAAGGCATTCAGCAATTACTTGACGACCAGCCTTACGATGAATTTTTACCAACTCCTCAATCTGTGAATGACAAAATACAACATTATCTATTCCTTCAAAGTCAACCAAATCGTAAGCACTAACAAATAAATCCTGGTCAAAAATTAATACATGAGGATCTTCAATTAATTTGTTAATTCCAGCATTGAATTCTGGTTCTAGGCATGGTTTAGCTGTATCGGTATCACAATATATATTAGTGGATTTACATGTTGCACAATCTTTCAATCCGCAAATAATCTTTTCTCGCAAAAATTTTTCTGTTACTTTCTAAAAAATATTTAGATTTTAAAAGAGTTAAACTTACGACACGAAATCGCTGGCTTCCAGATAATAGGTGGAGCGTTTTATTTATACGAGTTGAGAAAGCACCATGGCTTTTGATATTCAAATTTACATTAGAACAATACATCTTAGTCATAAACTTTTGTTAAAATTATTCTTTTAAATTTAGGCGGACGAACATTTTTCTAAAGGTTGTCGTGTCAGAATACATCTTAAATTTTTGATATTACTTTTGAGTACACTCTTTCTTGTTATATGCATTCTATTAAATATATATATATATTTTCAATATAAATTTTTATTGGAAATAAAACTTTTATCAGAAGGATATCAATATATTTATGAAATAGAACATGTTTTTGATTGGGCTTTAAGTCCCTCATTAATAACAATTTCACTATCAAGGTCTGTGCCTTCATCCAACTCTTGATAGCCATCAATTGAATTAACATTTTCATCTCGATCTCTTTGAATAATCTCCCAAATACTCTTCTTCAAACTTTTCTTCAAATAATATGTTTCCATATCGCCTTTACCTTTGATGAAAACTGTACCTCTTTTTTGAAATTCAAATCTTCCACATTTATTAGCAGCTTGAAATGCACTACTACTACAATGAATACGAGCTGTTGGAGAATGACTTTCCATTCTACTTGAAGTATTAACTGTATCTCCAAACAAGCAATATCTAGGCATCTTTGCTCCAACAACACCAGCAACAATTGGACCGGAATGGATACCTGCTCTAATTTGAAGAGGTTTCTTTAATACAGGATCTTCAACAGTTCTAGCTTCCCATAACATTCCCAATGCAACATGACATATCAATTCACAATGATTTTCACATGTTTCAGGAACACCACCTACTGTCATATATGAATCTCCAACAGTTTCAACCTTATAAACATTATGTAAACCAACAAGTCGATCAAATTTCGTGAACAATTCATTTAACAAATGGACTACATCTTTAGGTTGACAATGCGGAACAATATTATGAAAGTTTGGTACATCACAAAACATAACTGTAGCTTCTTCATATTCTTTTGCATCAACACTTTTTCCAGAAATCAATTGTGAAGCAACGGAAGCAGGTAACATTTCTTTTAATAGAGCATCAGTTTTACCTTTTTCAGTTTCCAAATCTTTTGCCATTTGTTCCAACTGTTCATTGTTGGCTTCTAATTGAAGATTAACCTCTACATCACTTAATCTTTGTTGATTAAGCAAAATTAAATCCCTTGTAGCATCATGGAGAGGCATAGCACTTAATCTCATACCAAATTGTAAAAGTTCAGGAATAGATGTTACGTATGGAGAACAAAGATAAATAATGTGATTTTTAGATTCCAATAATATCATTTGTCCTTTTAATTTCAGTTGTTGATTAGCACTATTTTCACTTGAAGTAATATCCGCATCACTTTGTGCTCTACTTCCATGATGTTGTGTTG
>LM523200.1:27887-110382 GCA_000941615.1 Parastrongyloides trichosuri
CGTTGAAGATTACTTGGTGGTAATTTTACCTGAAGGACAAAGACAGCATTAATAAAATTACATATGTTATCAAAATCTAATGGTATCTGAGGTCTAGTAATCTCAAAAACTCTTATCAACGGAGTTCCTGGTTCTAATAATTCTGGAACTATATGCTTGTATAAATCTTTTCCAGCTTGAACAATTTTACAATCTCTATCAACTATGAAATGATATGGAAATGCTCCAAGAAAGTCACTGTGGGAAACTCTTAAAACGGAATTTTCAAGATTGTATTTTTGGTCTGCAGATGATATTATTGAACCTGTACTTGCGGAATTAATACCATTCGTTAGAGATCCATTTGTTTCACCTGTTGAAGAAGGTGTTTCTTTAATAACCATTATAACATGCTCTTCAACACGTTCTCCTGTTGACATTTGAACACTTCTTTGTGTTCTTCCAGATATGGATATTGATATTTCACTCAAGTAGATACGTCTAGCTACCTCTCTCAAGACACCCTTCACAATGGGATATAATCCTGGGCGCCCAGTAAAATAATGCAATGTAATAGAACCATCATCATTCTGTTCACATCTAAAGGAGGGACCACGAAGATTAGCTTTGTATACGACATGATCAATAAAATAATGAAGTGAATCAAGGTTGTCCAAAAAACCTTTTAAATCTGGAGACAATGTTCTTAGCAATTCATCCCAACCAATTTCCATAGTATATTCAATAAGGAAAGCTCCATACATTTCCCATACTTGTTCACGAGACATTTTAGCAAGAGCTGAAACACTATCAACAAGTGCATAGGTATCAGAATCTGGGTAATAATGGTTTACAATATTTTCTTTCCCGCTCTCAAAGCCAGCTCTTAACAATACATTTGTCCAAAATTCCTCACCATACCGACGGAACATCAGTTGTCTAATGGACTCATGTATAAAGCCAAACTGTAAGAAGTTAATAAAATTGGTATTAATTTAAAACTTACCATTATTAAAAATAGACACTTTTTAAAAATATAATTTTAAGGTAACCACATTAAAACCAACTAAATATTTATTTCATAAAAATATTTTCAATACCACACCTCTTACTTATATATTTACAATGTTAAAAGGTTTTTTGATTAATCCTTATCATGCAATGATCCATAATATAGAGGGAAACATTAATTATTATTTATCAAATATTTTATTTTTAAATGAAGGAATATATTATAAATGCAATTATTAAAGCATAGTATAATTTTTTATCTATATCCAAGTTTCCTGTATTACACTGATCGGTGTAACAACCACAAACAATTGGATTAATACTTTCTTGACAAGTTTTGTCTTGAATGTTTCCTCTCTTTATTTCCTTATTTGGATCTTGTTCATACTTTTTAAATATTTTTTTCCTACATCCTCTTATTACAAAGCGTAAGTCTTCGGATTTGCTAACAATTTTAACACATTCATCATTATCATTACATGACTCTAATGGTACTTGATACTGAAAGTTGTTATCATTTTCATAACCACAATATTCATTTACTGGTGGAATATTAAAATTTGTATATAATAAATATTTCAAGGATAACTGTCCTTCCTTACTTACTTGTGAAGGTAACTGTGAGGTGCAATTATAGCATAGAAGTAAATGGACATTGGGAATAAAAAAAATAACCATTAAAATAGTATGAAAATAAAAAGTCATTTTTATATGGAATGATGATATAAAACAATGACTCTTTTAAAAAATAATACAAATCCTTTCCTTCTTTATAAAATAAAATATTTTTTTTTATATATTTCAACCTTTTTACACAATTCTTCTCTCTCAAAAACAAGGAGTGGCCTATGGAGACTGTATATTATTCAATACACATGTAAATGTATAAAATGTTTTAGAAATATATCATGTACAACCTTACACAAATCCACTTATATATATGAGATAATAATTCTTTGCTCCCAACAAATAGATACATTAAAACTCACTTTAAGGACCATTTAAAATAATTTTTAAAATGCTTCTAAGAACACCATACTATCATGGACAGGCATAAAATTAGAAATGCGTATAAAATATAAAGGAAATGGCAATTTTTGGGACCATTAATAACAGGATAATAATAATAATTTTCTACACAATGATATAGCTATAATAAAGTGCAAATATATACTGTGACAAACTTCTAGGATAAAGAGAGAGAAAATGTTTGATGTTGTCATAGCAAATTGGATGATATTATTATGTATATGTTTAATAATATGAACACTTTTATACTTAAAGAATAATAAATTTTGTGTAAAAAAAACATTTTTAAATATAGTTTTTTTTTTAATTATAAAATCAATTAAATATTAAATAGTAAATAAACGCAGCAATAAGAACAAGTAAAGCCGGGTAAATCATTGCTTCAATAGGCCCTTGTGTAGCAACCTTTTCTCCATCTGAAAGTGTTGATTTTTTTGATGTCGTATAAGTCCATTTTTCTTCCTCAATAATTTCACCAAGAATGTATTCTGGTAACATTTGTCTAGCGTCAGTTGAATGTCCAACATCTTCAAAAGCCTCAGTAGCATCTCCACCTGCATGTTCAAGAAGAACCTCACAACCTCCAGGATGCTTAAAAGTTTTTTTTATAATTATACTACCGTGATTCAAACTTACTTCATCCAAGAATTTAGTTACATCCAATACTTGATTATTAACAATTATCCAACATGATGATGATACTGTATGTTGTTTGACATCTTCTCTTTTAAAAACTTTATCCGAAGTCATATTTAAATGATAATAATAAATCTATAAAAATAAAATTTCATTACAGTTAGGTAAAAGTATTATATTAATAAAAATTAATTAGATAAGGTACAACTACATTCTTATAATTGATGTGTGGGGATCCTTAATTTATATAATCTATCATAAGGATTCTCATCTCTTATCATATAATTTTTCATATTTTAATTCTAAAAGTCTATTCTCCATATCATGTCTTTGATTAGATAGTGACAAAAATTTAATATAAATTTATCATACATTATATATTCTCTATGTTTAATATGAAGAAAGTGGTAATTTTTTAGACTAAAAAAATATATACATATCGAAATAGAATAAGGTAAATGGAATAGATATGATTTTTGATTATCATTATATATGAAATAAGAAATGGTTATAAATTATATTTTTGATTAATTCTCTAAACACTTTATAGTAGTGTGTTTGATGATAAAAATTTATAAATAAATTTTTTGTAGTTTGTATTATAATATTTTTAAAAATAAAATGATTTAATTGATAATTGGACAAGAAAGGATGAAATTCAGTTAAAGAGTTAACAAAATTATGTCTATTTAAAGGAGTTCTAAAATTAGGACGAGCTATTGTTTTACACAAAATTTTCAATGTCATTCAATCGTTTAAAGAAAAATAGATATCAATTGATAATTAGAAAAAAGGATTGATTTGTTATGTTCTATGGACATTCAAAAATAATAGAGCATTATTATTAAATATTATTTCTACCAATTAATTATAACAAAAGAGAAATATTGATTTTAGAATTATTTTGTGACAAAAATAATGATAATCATCATTTTTAAAACTTTTTAAAAGGGTCACATTAGAAAATTGGTAGTGCGATATTATTGAACCTTTCATTAAATCTATCACGTATTTATACATAGTTTTTGTCAGTGAATATAAAACTTTAACAATTCTGTACCTAAAGATAAGAAATATTAGTTGTATAAGTATAAATATAAATATATATGGAAATGACATAAAAATTATTTAAAAAAAATACAATTTTAACTATCGTTATTCTTCAATAAAACCTCTAAGAATATCTAACAAGCACAAAGAAACACAAATTGACTGTATAAATATTTATGGTTAAAGTATTAAATTAAAACTTAATTTGATGAATAATATTTTTTTTGTTACAAATTATAAAATGAAATTTAAGAAAGAATAACGTTTATAACCTGCACAAATAATTTTAATTATCAAATACAAATTAACCAAGGCCATTTTCTTCAAATATTCCTTGTGGGGTTTCTTCCTCTTGAATCATATCTTGACTATTTATACTTTGTAACACCTGTTTCTTACTGGTTTCCTGAACCTCACCGGCAAGAATAAATTCATCTAACATAAAATATGCTTTCTCAAAATTAAATATAATATCAAGTTCACAAACTGATCCAAAATATTTATCCAAAAGTTCAACGTAACGATGAATAACCTCGAGACACATTAACTCATTATCTGTTTGTTCAATTCCACAACAAAAATATAATGATGCATACCTAGAAAAATGATGTTGGATTATTAATAATTAATATTTTACCTTTTATAGACAATCTTTAAATGCTTATACTCAAGAAAAGCACTCATTTTTGGTTTTCTTGCTAATATTTGTGCAATCAATTCTCTTGTTATTTTTTTCTTTTCCTTAAATAATATTTGTTAAAAATTAAGAAAAAAAATATTTATTACCTTTTCTGGATATGGTTTATACCATTTTTGTAATCTCAATTTACTTTGTCTAGAGAATAGTAACATAAATTCCATCATTTTGAAATTGGAATATTTATAAATATAGTAGCTGAACTAAAAGTGTAAGTATTTATTAAAAAGTTATAGAATAAAACTTTGAAACAATAACACAATTCTTGCCAAGAAAGGACGTGGAGTGTTTTACATAGATTTTTATATATCGTTCGTTATAGTCATCCATATATATATTAATCATGTTAATAAAAGTGTAAGAGAAATATTATATAGTTAGAGGAGTACGAAGAATTATTCTCCTTCTCTACATTCTGTGTATATTCCTTTGAAAGAATCAATTATACGCATATGAATAAATATATGTATGTACATATCATTATAATATATATATATAAATTTCCTCAATAAAACAAAGTAAACAAAAAGGAATTTTATTACCTGGATAAAATGGTATAAAAAAAAGAGATCAGGTATAACTTTTATGAAAATCATATGAATGTTGACTTATATTAATATATCCTTGAGATGATGTTTGATAAACTTTTGGTCTCTATCTATATCTTAAAATAATGGAATCTAATAACATTTTTTTTTGATGCGAAAAGATAAAAATATATCACTTCTCATTCGTGTGATTTATATTATTTTATGTAGATGAAAACTAAATATTTTATATCCACTTACATCGAGAAGAAGAGTGTGGAAATTCCTTTTCTTCTTCTATTTTTATGATTAAATGACTTACCAATATGCATATGAATATATTATTTTTATCAATTCGTTTTAATATATTGAATCGAAAAATTTATAATCATTGTTTTTTTTTTTGAATTTTAATTTTTCATTATTGTTGTTAAATTGTTAACAATTAAAAAATAAGGAATCAAAAATTAATAAATAAACAGATAACTTTATTTGTAGTCTTCACTTTAACAATATTCTTATCTCTTTTTAATACTTTTGTATCATTTTTCCTTTAAAAGAACAAGATTATGCTTACACAACCTTTTTTGTATTATTTTTATATAATTAAAATCGAACTTTTGAAATATAAATATCTGACCTATGTGTGATAAACAAAAAGGTTAACATTCTCCAATATAAATGATAAAGTTTAGATAAAAAGGTACCAATATTAAAAATGGGTAATAACTAACGTGTGTTGATTAATTGTTTGCGAGAAAGATTATATATTCAAAAGCTTCAATCTTTTTATTATAATATATCAAAATTTCTTCCTTTTTATTTTATAAATTTTAACATTCTCTTTAACTCTTCTTTTTGTCTATTTATTTTAATTGATAAAGTCACATACTTTTATATTAATATTTTATAATGAAAAATAAAATGAATAGTAAAAAAAATGAGATTGATATGGGAAAATAGTTTTTCGTATTAACTTTTAATAAATATTTTTTTTTTTCAATAAAGTATATTATTTCCAAGAAATAATAAGATAATTACTTCCATCACATTAATGAAGTTTTAATAATTCTTATTTAAAAATTAATCAAACTTTTTATTTTAATTACATTTTTTTATGACTCACTATATTAATATAACTAGAGGGTAAAGTAAATTATTTTTACTAATCCAATATAAATAAAGGAATAGATAAATATTATTTTTTTGTTACTTATATAAAATATAATAATAATTTTGATTATTTGTTTTATAACTATCACATACATTCCATATTTGTATTGAATAATGTAGAAGAGATTAAAACCTAAAAAATTTGAAAAATTTCACATCCAACATGAAGGTAAATGGAATTTTATTCAAAATAACTTGATTTTTCTTTTTGAACAATATTAATATAAAAATGACACTTTAGTAAAAACATACATATTTATAAAATCACTTGATCATCATAACTTTTTCCTCTTCCTCCAAACATCTCTTATATTTTTAAATGTTATATTCTCTTTTCCTTTTATATATATTTATTGGGTATAACCATTTATTTGGTAGTTAATCTTATACAAGTTATAGTTTAATCACACATGACTTAAGTATTAAAAGTTTTATCCTTCCCATATTTATATTTTTCTTATATTTAACCTACCAATTATACCAACAGGTAGTTTGTAGTTGTTATACATATATCTCGTTGAAAGATTTTTTCCATATACATATATATTGTTTAAAATCATGTTCGTTTCAAATATTTCGAAATTATTTTATTAATTTTTCATTGATTTCCTTATTTTTATAACTTTATAATTCTTTTAAAGTATTCCTTTAAAATTACAAAAAGGTCATTTCCGTATTTACCTAAAAATCACATATATGTAGTATTTATTTTTCAATAACATTCTTTAAAAATATATATATATATACATATTCATGTTATGATGCATTGTAATTTTTGATAAAATATATATATATATTCTCTCTTCCGACAAAAATATGTTTGTTTTATAAAAATTGTCATATAATAACATAAACGTCACTTTATATATATATTTTCTAAAACTATTTATCAATCCTTATCATAAATTTAAAGTTCTAAAAATTAAAATAAAAACAAAACATGTAACAATATCTTTTTATAAATTAGTTCCACCCCCACAACGCCTCCTCATCACTCTTAATTGAATTTTATTAAGAATCTTAAAATTTTTTAATAGATATTTATTTCTTGAAAAGTTATATATTTATTTAGATAATTAAATCGTCCTGTTGTATAAGTATTTCTTATCTCTTTAAATCAAATGTGATAAAATAACACTTAACATTCTATAATAATAGAGAGAAATTCTTATCAACCGAAGCTTTAATTTTTGATTTTCTTTTTTCTTGATTATTTCATTAAAATTTTTTTTAATTATTTCATATATATATATAGAAATAAATAATAATTACTTGTCTCATTATTTAAATATCTATATTTGTTTAATCCCAATACTTTTGCAAATAATTTAACCAATCCAGTCTTTTTTTAATCTTCCTCCTCAATTATTATCATAATGATTATAAAAACAGTTTGTGATCCCTTTTTTTTAACAAGTTATTAAATAAAGCATTTTTTTTTTAAATTTTGATTTCTTCTCTTAACAATATTCATATATATATATAAGTATAAAATACTTCTTGGTTATATAAATACAACTTACCATTTGAACATTTTTTTGTCCTCCATTTCATTTCCATCCCAAGTATATATTAAATATCTTCCTATTAAAATAACAAAAAAGAAATTTAATTCATTAAATAACAATTTACATAAACCTCTATTTTTTAAACAATTTATATCTAACCATTTGCTTGATGACCAAAAAATATATATATATTTTAAGTTATTCTATCTAATATTTATAAATTTTTACAATCCTATTGTAAAATATTTACACATAACAACAAAAGTTTTGTTCTTTTCAACTCCGTTGACATTATATATGTGTGTACAAATATAGGAGATAGATAGGTTCATTTCTAATAAGATATATATATATATATTTGTATATTGTTATCAAAATTCCCGTTTTAAAATTTAATTATTATTATTCCCATATTATAATGATCAAAAAAAGTTTTCTCTTTTACCTTTTCTTGACATATGTCTGTATGTACATATGTTGATCCTGATGTATATATTTTTAGTAGAACTAGAAAATCACATTTTGTACCTACATATCTTCTCTGAAACATTCAATAATATTACAAATAGTTATCGAAAATGGAAATATAAGAAAAAGAGTGTGTTGGGTTAAAAACTTTTGCCGTTCAATGATCAATTAATTTTGTAATAAATATTCTTACAAAATATATTTTTAAATTTCAAATTTTGTTTGATTAAAATATTTTAATTAATATTCATGTGGAAGGAAGAAAATTTATCAAAGACTAAAATGATTTACTTCTCCTCCACCATAAAGTACAATCTTCTTTATAATTTTTTCTTCACTAAATAGATTAAGTACCAGCATACAATAACTTCTAAAATTAACATACTTCATATTTTTACATACATATTTGATATTTTATCAATATACAAAATTATTTTTCCATATATCATTTTTAAAATAGTTAACAAAAAAGTTTTAAAAAAAATGTATTTGTACAGTACAATAAAATTCTCTATCATTAGATACTTCTTGTTTCATTACGTTTTATAACATATATATTCTATTCGCAATGTATATTATATCTCCTTCCCACAAATATATATATTTATATAATATATAATAATCGATCACTCTTATTTGATAAATATTATGTATACATTGAAATATTTTAAAATAAAACAATTTTTTATTAAAAAAAAATAATATTTTTGTATTTTTATTAGATAATTCAACATTTTATTATAATAAACTTTAGCTATCTTAATAATTATGAATAGATTCTCTCAACAACAAAAAAAGAAAACCAATTTTACAAACAACTATTTAATCACGAGATTTTTTTTATATCATTTAACCATTATTTAAAAATGTATACATTTCCATTATTTTACAGATATAGAAAGAGAATAGGATAGTGATATATTATTTATATATATTGGAAGAAAAAAAAATTGTTATTATTTTTACAAGTCAATTAAATAATGTTAACAGAAATCAGTTCATTAACACCAACAATATCATCATCAATTGTTGGTGTTAATAATAAAAATATATCGACGGACCGATGTGGAGATGATAACAATGATGAAGCATCAACAACAAAAGTTGTCTTCCGAAAAAAGAAGACCCATCCAAATAAAGAGGATGACTATGGAAACATCTACATGGTGATATGTGAATACAAAGCAGAAAATAAGGAGAAGGATATGGATTTGAAGAGAGGATCAACAATAAAAGTATTAAAGAATGAAAAACGTGGTGATGGTTTTATTGAGGGAGAAATTAATGGAGAAAGTATTCTGATTCCGGAAGAGTATGTAGCTGAGGCGGTAAGAAAAAAGAATATAATTGAACATAGCGAATTATCATACCATCCATCTCAATCAAATATAGGATCAGGAGCATATGGAACAGTTTATAAGGCAACCTATAAAAATGAAGTTGTAGCATTCAAAACTGGTATCAATAGAATGTACAATCCTAGTGAGATGCCAAAAGCATTGGAGGATGAGTTAAGTATTTTGAGTATGTTGAATAATAAAAATATTATTAAATTAATTGGTGAATGCAGAACTATAAGAAATATGGGTATTGTTATAGAATATTGTGCTGGTGGTACACTTGATGATATTATACATCAAAGAAAAGTTAGTGATGAATTATGTTATATAAATTATTTGAAACAAATTTCCGATGGTATGTCTTATCTCCATAATGACAGTAAATGTAAAGATCTCCTTATTGGTAATGAAGGTTACAATGTATTACATAGAGATTTGAAACCAAAAAATATACTTATTAAGGAAGCTATATGTAACCATAAAGGACCAGATTTATTTGATGGTGGTATAGTCAAATGTTTAGAGTGTGATGATACATATGTTGGTAATGTTACGTTGAAAATTGCTGATTTTGGTTTAAGTAGATTGAAAAGACAATTTAATGATGATCAAGATAAACATTTGTCCACACAAGGTACATTACCTTACACAGCACCAGAAGTTATAAGAGGGATTTGTTTAAAACAATCTGATGTGTATTCATTCTCTGTTATTATGTGGGAGATGGTTCATAAGAAGACTCCTGGTTATGGTTTAAATAAAGATAATATGTTCTTTGGTATTGGTAAGAATGAATTTATTCTAGAATTTGAAGAATATTGTAATCCTTTGTATAAGGAATTATTCCATCTTTGTAATGATAAAGATGATCCTGAGCATAGACCATCATTCAAAGAAATATCTGAATATTTACTGAAATATAAAGATATAGTGATAAAAGAAAGGAAAGAAATGAATACATTACAAAACAATAAAGAAAATACAATAAGTCAAATTAACTCTATAATAGAAAAATTAAGGAAGCGTGTCAAGGATGAGAAACGTGATATTGAGACAGCATTAAATGAACTAAGACCATATATAGAAAAATTAATGAACGCAAAACCAGAGCTTTTGAAAAGGAGTGATGTAACAAAGGATATGATTGGTTATCCGGAAGGTGTTAGAATTGAAAGTTCATGGAATTCAAAAAAAACTATGTTCAATTTGATCTCAAGAAATGATTATAGAGAAAAAAGTAAATCTCATGTTATTTTGACAAATATAAACAATAAAAATCTTACTCCAAGTAGACCATCAATTGATAATATTATTGATAATTTTGATAAAGATACTGATGATGTTGGTGGGGATTTACAAAGAAAAAGTGCTGTTAGAAATGTAAAAATTTCTCCATCAAATTCAATAAAGGATGTTTTTCATAATGGACATGAAAAAGGTGAGGTGTATGTCTATGACGAAGATTGTATTGAAGTAATCAAATATGAATGTATGTTAAATGTCTTATTAATCCCTAACTAATATAAATTTCCTATCTTAAATGTTAATTAAAACCCTATAACATTTTATGTGACATTTAAAAAAATGAAATTATTAACAATTATATTTTTAGTAATAGAAGCAATCCCACATGGTAAAGTAAGTTCAACCTCTACAATATGTAGTTCCTTTGAACAAAGTATTTCTGGTGATAGTGATGATATTGACAAGTTGTCACAAACAACAAGTAACAATTCAAAGAAACGCTCCTTATCGGAAGCATCACTAAGACAGTTAAAAAATAATAATAGTAATAGTAATAATATTAATAATAATAAAACGGAGAAAAAGAGTAGAAAAGCTTTTATAGATAAGGTTAAAAAATTAGTTTCACCGTCTAAAAGTAGGCCTCCATCAAAATTTTATGACTCTCCATTATATGATATGGATCAAAAGAATGTGAATAATAATAAGGAAGTAAATTTATCAGATACAGAGACAATGAAATATAAGAAAAATTATAAAAAGAAATGTCACAGCAATGTTAATAATAATAAAATGACATCTACAAACAATTCATACGTTCCAATATCGGGAAGTGGTCATAGTAGGAATGCATCCTCCTCATCTACAGCATCAACAAATGTTTATACGAATGATTCTTTAGAATCAGGAATATGGGAAAATGAAAATTATAAAGATTTTAAAAGTATTAGTAGTAGAAGTAATGATAATTTTACTTATCAACCTCTTAATGATATCTATTCAATGAGGCAACCAAAAGCAAAGTCAAGAGATAATTTGGATGATGATACAAGGAAGGAGTATAAATATGCAACAAATGTATTTAGAAATCATGCTTATATATCAGTTGAGAATACACAAAATGTAGAAGCAAGAAAGAATATTCAGGAAAATATTAAATATAGGGAAGAACATGGTTCTTTATTAGGTAAGTTTTGTAATGAAATATGATAGTAGTAGAGAAACGTTTTAAAATTATGTTTAATAAAGTAATAGGGAGAGTAATGATATTAGAAAATATTTATCAATAAATAAATAGTCATATATATATAAATGTGATATGAGTCATAATGGAAGTCACAGTAGAATTAATAATCGTTTTTGTTAACTGATTTTATATATCGATGATTCATAATATAACAATTTTTTTATCATTGTCAAGTGGCATGAATGAATAAAAAAAATGTTTTAATATATACATTTTAATATTATGAAATAATTTTAGCAAACCAAGGATATAGATCATTGATAGAAGATACGAAGGATAATGAGGAGAGTAAAGGGAGTGTATCAGAGATAGTAAAAAAGTTTAATGAAGAGTCACATAGTAATAAACCATTTATCCCAAATTCATTAAAAGTTTCTCATCATCACAATCACCTTCGTTCCAGTCATTCTCCAACAATTAAAAGCCATTCAATCTCACCAAAAGATACACTAACCGAACCTATTCCACAAAGGACAACCTCTTTAGAGTATTTATCAAGATCATCAGGACCTTCAACCCCACCAGATGTACCAAATCATCGAACGAATGGGAGTGTATCACCATTGATAACAAAGAGTAAGGAAGAAAATATAGAAAATAATAATATATATGATAGTCCTACTAATACGTTGAGAAATCAAAATATGAACAATATGTTGTTAAGTAACGGGATTATTAATTATAAGGTTCCACAAATTCCCAAAAAATTGCCAACAAAAAGTAAGCATACCAGAGGTGAAGAAGGAATAAGAATATCACGTGTCTAATGTTTAAATAAGAAATATTTAAAATTTTTATTTATATATTATTATTCTCCATTTTTGTTTGATTGTATCTAATGAATTTATGATTTACCATAACTAAAGGTCAGAGTTAATTATTGAAAAGGTTAAAACTAATTGGTTATAAAAAGTATTAAAAATAATAACATTTATTAATGGGATACGATAACAAAAATTATGGAAAAAAAAAGTTTTATAAGAAAGTCGGAAGGTATTAAAACAAATAACATGGTATTTAGAAAGATATAAATGTCTTTGACAACGTATACATTTCCATAGTAACGTATATATTGTTATTATTTCAACATCAAGTAGACAAAAAGAATGTTATTTAACAATTTGTTAAGGGAATTTGTATTAAACTAATCCTACATTTTCAAATTATAAAATGGGATAAATTATATGTAACCTATTCTTAAAGTTTATAAGTGAAATTTTGGTTATAAATAACAATGGCATTTAAAAATTAACTGGGGTGTTTGTTACTGTAATGTAAAGGTGTATTAGCGATGAAGCTAAGCCTTTCTTGTCATTTTTATTTTTTTTAATTTCTAAAGTCGAGTCAAAATTAAATAATCTAATTTAAAAAAAAATTTTAATTTTTATCAGTAAATTTATTATACTATATACAGAGAAAAGTACAACAAAATTCTTATTAAATAATAGGAAGCGTTTGAATTCAAAAGAATTTTGTAAAAAATTATCTTTTACCTGATAAGATACATTATTTTTATCAGTGTACAAGATTAGGCTATATAAATATATGATATTGAAAACTTCTAAAAAGAGAAACTAAACAAATATAATAGTGGAGATAACAAAAAATTTTGATATTTTTATATGTATTATTAAGAAATTGTAATGAATTTAGAAAAAAATATTCATGATGAGAGTGACAGTAAGTTTGTGTTCTTGTCGATAAAATATATAATATTTAATTTTTGTAGAATTCAATAAACTAGGATATTTATTATGTTTAAAGTTAAGTGATTACAATTTAATAAGACAAAACGAGATAAAATTTAACAGAAGGGAGGATGTTATAGGAAAGGGAGCCTTTTGTATTGTATATAAGGCAGAATACAATAATGTAGCTGTTGCTTACAAAACGACAGTTCGTGAACAACAACCATGTCAAAATATACCAACAATATTGGAGCACGAAATTAAAATTTTAACTTCTATTAAACATAATAATATTATTAGTTTATTAGGAATTACAATTAATATAAAGGAGATTGGAATTGTATTGGAATTTTGCGAGGGAGGAACATTGTCAGATATAATACATAAATGGAGGATAAAAGATTTTTATACATGTTTAAAATATTTAAGACAAATTTGTGATGGAATGTCTTATCTTCACAATGATTCTCCTCATGGAGAATCGAGTGGTAGAGGAATTTATATTCACAGAGACTTAAAACCACAAAATATATTAGTGAAAGAAAAAATATGTGACAAAAGAAAAGGTGATTTTCCTTTTAGCGGGAAAATTAAATGTGATGAGTGCAAGTATGATTGTTGTTGCGTTGGTGATGTGACACTGAAAATAGCTGATTTTGGTTTAAGTAAAATGGATGATATGGAATGTTCAGAAATTAAGGGGACAATTCCATATATGGCTCCAGAAAATCATCGACAGATATGTGATACTAAATCTGATGTTTATAGTTTTTCAGTCATATTATGGGAACTAATTCATTTAAAATTCCCAGCTTATGGAAGAAAGCAAGAGAATATAATTGAAGATCAAAGGTTAGGTAGGCCAATTTTAGAAATTGAAGGAGATATATCACCATTTTTTGCTAAAATGTTCAAGTTATGCCATTCATATGATGTTGATGTTAGGCCAACTTTTTATAAGATAAAACAAAGTATAGACAGGAAGTTTTTGTATTTAATGGAAAATTTTGGTGATAATAAAATTAATATGTATAAAGATATATTGCGGGAACAAAATGTTGCAATATATGAATTAACAAAGATAATTAATGTTAATCTTGATATAAAAAATAGAGAGAGGATTTATTTTGAAAATGAGTTGGAGAAATTTGAAAAAATGAAGAAAGAATGTTTTAAAGGAGAGTCGAATGTTTCAAATAGAGGGAAAAAGACTACCAAAGGTATCATTGTGATTGTAATAATAATGATTATTTTTTAGATATCAAAAAGTGTCAGTTAAATAAGATGATAAATAGTGAAACGAACAAAATAAACATTCTTAGTAACTGGGATTCTTCTGGACCGGAGTACAATGTTAACAACAATAGAAAGGATGTTATTGATGATGATGATATTACAACATTACAGATGAATCAAGAAAAATATCATGAAAAAGTTTTGAAGTGGAAGAATATTATTGAAAAAAAGTATAAAGACACACGAGCAGCCCCATCTCTGTTGGGAGTTTCAAGTATAAAATTTAATGCCAAAGAAATAAATTATAACAGTAGGTTTTGTTTCTTGGTTTTAAAAATAACATATTTATTTTATTATCTCAAGATAATTACCGTACAAGGCAAAATTCAATGGTAATAGGCTTATACACGTCATCAGTTTATAAGGATAACACATCAAGTAACAAGAAGGAGAAGTCATCAATTATCTATCCAGGTAGCCAAGTTTCTAAGAAACCACATAAAACTTTAAAAGTTAGATTTCAAGATAGAACATATGATGATAGGAGCACTATAGGAGAATGTTTACCTGATAAAAGATCTCGTTTCTCAAGATGGGGATCAACAGTAAAGGAAGGTTTGATGAAAATTTTTTCAATGAAATAAAATATAAAAAGGAGGAATGATTATTAAAAATATTTAGAATGGATGTACCATTTATACATTCTATAAGATAAATTTGTTCTATAACTACAAAAATTATGTAAAATGATTAAATTTCGCCAAATGCGTCCGTAATATAATGACGAATTTTTATATATATTTATAAAATATGAAACATCGATGGTTGTTTACACAAAATGTGTTTAAAAATTATATTTAAAAACTATGATGAGTAATAGAAATTAAATTAATTAGTTTTGTAATTAAATATGGAATGATACAAAAATTAAATTTTTTAGAAAAGTAACAATGAGTCATCTCAAAAAGTACCATATTATAGTGACAAAAAATTGGTAGCTTTTTTTTACAGATGACGTTGTATCACAAGTTCTTATTTATATATATTAAATATCCTCATGTAAACTAATTGATGTATAATATTAAGAAATGTAATAATTAAATATTTACACAAAGTTCAATATTATTACATCATATTTTTATTATAATAAATTAGAATCAAACAGAAGTATCTTAAAAGGTGTAGAAACATTAAATTTGGTAAGAAAGAAATAGAATAGTATTATTTATCGTTTATATAGAATATAAATTTATTGCAAAGTTTCAAAATTATTTCATTTTAAGACAATAATTTTAGGTGTTGGAGAATACGCATCTCTATGTATTGTTGCACTTTTCATTTTCGAAATGCATCTTTGGAGGATATATTATTGCTTTGTCATCAATTGCTCCTCTTACACTTTATATTATAATGTAAGTGCATTTTTATTTGTTGGTCATATTAAAAATTTCTTGTAGTAGGATCAATAATGTTATGAGGTATTGAAATAAGAGAGGAATACTAATTCCTAAAGGTATATTTTGCTCCGAAAATATAAATAGAACTGATGAAAGATATAAAAAAGGGTGGTATAGAGTCTTGTACAGTTACTCTTAAATTTTCTAAGAGTCTTACTCTCTATATAAATTAAATAATTTTTATATCATAGAAATCAAAAAACATATTTTTTAAAGTACAAATAAAAATAGTGAACATCAGAAAACACGGAGAATTGTACTAAAATTTTAATTTTATAATTATTTGATAAAAACAAACATATTTTTGTTTATTTTTTGATATACTAATTATAATTGTGTGACCTCTTTTGGTACTTTGGTAAGAACAAGATTCAAGCGATCATCATCAGATGTTCCTACATATTTAAGAGTAGTATAGTTTGATTCTGATAATGTAGCAGCACCCGCAAATTTACCACAAAACATTGCACCAGTTGATCCTCTATCAGCGAGATGTCTAATCTCTAATCCTTTTCCAATTGGACAGAATAAATTACTAATTGGATTTTCATACATTTTACTTCCTCTTGAAACAGAAACTTTAATTTTGTAATCTGGTGATGTGGAAATATACATAAAACATGTTTTTATACCAGTTATAGATAGCCTAACTAAATCATCTTGAAGGAAATATTCAGCATCAGGACATCCTTCTTGTGTAACTCTTCTCTTTTCACAAAGTCTTCCTCCGTAAAATGTTGGGCATATACATCTATTACAATTATTCGGATCAGTATATCCGCTATGTTTGCATGGTAATTTATCAGGACATTTATGATCACAATAATAAATGTTAAGAAGTTTATAATCGTTAAAACTAAATTCAATTTGTCCCATTGTTCTTAAGAAACTATTATCCAATGGAACAATTGTATCTTTTCCAGGAATTTTACTATAACCATCTCTTGCAGAATGCATACCGGAACCAAAATCGTAAGGAACACCATATGTATTTGAAGCATTTTTAATCATAAACTTTCCTATATAAGTTACATTAACATTCCACAATTTTGTTCTAACATAATCATTCTTATCAGTTCTTCTTTGTTCTCTTAACATTCCCAAAGCATGTCCCATCGTTTGTTGGACTGTGCCAGGAGTATCACAAGTATAAGCAAGACTAAGCCCTTGAGGTTCATTTTCAAAAACTTTTCCTAATGAAGAAGCACATCCTTTACCACGGAAGAATCTTATACCTTGATGTCTACCCAATTCAAAACATTCTTCCTTAAATCTTAAACAAGTATGCTTCTCAAAACGTTTCAAACCAACTCTGACAGCTGTAGTATTGATATCATCAGCAATATAAAATTTAATTGGGAACTTCCATGGAAATTTCAATTCTGTAGACATGGCTCTTTTCATTCGGTGTGACTGTATAAGTTCATTAAAAGTGTAAGCATTTGAGAAAAATTCTCCATTTTGTTTGAAACTTCTATCAAATCCACCCTAAAGAATGAGTAATATGAGAAAATATTATACACTTACATCTGGGATAATAGATATTGATAGTGATAGTAGTAGAATAAAAATTATAATTTCATTCATTTTTTTAAACAAATGGTAACATGAATGTGATAACTCTTTATTTATGTAAATTTACCGATGGTAAAGGGCACGGTTATTGTTTACATGAAATTTATTTTTATTCATCACAGAGTGACTAGAAAGATATATGAACATTTAATTTTGTTACATTATAATGATCACTTAAATTTAGCCCTTATTAAAGAGTATGTTCAAACATACATCTTACAAAGAAAATATTGTTGGTTAATTAATTTCTATTATTGTTATCAAAGATCCTTATTTAATACTTTTATTATGCTATTAATTCTGTGATTATTTTTGTTACCACTAAAGAAGTAATTAAAAAGAAAGGACGGTAGTGATAAAAAAGAATAATATAAAATGTGATTACTCTTTAATAATTACACATTTTCAAAAATTTTTTCTTAAAAATAATGAAGCACGTGCTTTTTTTGATATATTTTTTTGTTTCTCCATGTTTTTCTACTGAAGATCCAGAAGTTAAAATGACCCCAGTATGTTTTATTTCAAACTTTAACAATAAACTTTTCAGGTTGAAATGATTGAATATTGGGGATATGAAGGTCAAAATATTGAAGTAATAACTGAAGATGGATATATTCTTCATATGCACAGAATCCCCCAAGGAAAAAATATGGAAAAGAATATCAAAAGGCCTGTTGTTTTCATGCAACATGGTTTATTAAGTGCTTCAACAGATTTCATATCAAACTTACCAAATCAATCGGCTGGTTTTATATTTGCTGATGCTGGTTTTGATGTTTATCTTGGAAATGTTCGTGGAAATGATTACTCAACAGGACATGTTACTTTAGATACAAATTCAAGAGAATATTGGGCATTTTCATGGGATGAAATGGTTAAGTACGATTTAGATGCTATGATAAATAAAGCATTAAATATCTCAGGACAGGATCACTTATATTATATAGGACATTCTCAAGGTACATTGATAATGCTTTCGAAATTGGCCATTGATCCGACAATCAAAAATAGAGTCAAACAATTTCATGCTTTAGCTCCAGTTGGCACGGTAGCACATATACAAGGAGCATTAGAATTTTTTGCTACATTCTTATATCCTGATGCAAATTTAATTGAAGAAATATTAGGTTACAAGAATTTTTTACCTAACAATTGGCTTATTCAATTAGCTAATAAAGCTGTTTGTGAAGATAAATATACTGATGAACTGTGTGAAAACATTCTATTTCTTATATGTGGTCCAAATACTCATCAAATAAATGCTACTCGTATGCAAGTTTATTTGGGACATTCTCCGGCTGATACCTCTATCCAAAATATGGTTCATTGGATGCAAATGGTTCATACAGGAAAACAAGAAATGTTTGATTACAGAACCGAAGCCGAAAACATTAAACATTATGGCCAGCCTACACCACCAGAATACGATATTACAAATATAAACGGTGATACATACTTATATTGGGGTGATATAGATTGGCTTGCTGATCCAACAGATATTAAGATGCATTTATTATCAAATTTAAATCCAGCAATTTTAAAAGGAAATTATAATTATACAGATTTCAATCACATAGATTTCACCTGGGGACTTCGTGCTGCATCAGAAGTCTATAATGTAGTATTAAGTAATATAATGGCTGACTTATAATGAACATATTTGTTCCTATGTTGTGTTTTACATTATAACAGATAAAACTTGAATTTATGATCTATTTTATCTTTATTTTTTCATTGTTTTTAGCTAAATCTTAGTTGTAAATATGTACATTCCTATCATAAAATTAATCATTTATTTATTTAATTTATAATAAAATAAAAAAAGTATCACTTGGTGTAAAAAAATAAATATTTAACCAAGACAAAATCCGACAATCGAAGTTGCTGTATCACGAACTCCTTTGACAAGATCAATAGCTTTTCTAAATATACTACGTTTATCAATGAAAACTTTTCTAACATGGAACTTTACTTCATCATCGTCACTCAATCCAATAAATCTCATATCAACAGAAGATCCTTCTGAATAAATCTTGTAATCTTTCATATCATTACAAAATAATGCTCCCATTGGCCCCTTATCGTCACGATACTTTACTTGAAGTCCTTCATACTCTTCACAGCGATGATTTTCATGTAAAGAGTGATGCTTTGAATCATCGGGGTCAACGGATTTTGTATACTTCAATGATATTATGTTTATTTCAACGTTATAACCCGGTTCAACATCAAAGTGAAAATGACATGTTTTATTTCCTTTAGCTTTGTGTTTTGATTCTTGTTTATTTTGTATTGAACGATACACATTTCTACAACTAGTATCAGATTCTCCTAATAATTCACAATAATCTCCATCATATATTGAAGGACATACACAAGTTTTACAATCTTTTGGATCAGTGTATCCCCCATGGAAACAATCGTGTTTTTTGGGACATACATGACTACAATGAAGAGCATTAATCATTTTATAATCATTAAAATCAAAATTCTTCTGACCTATGGTGCTATTATAATGTATGTCTATAGGATCGATTGATGAAAAAGCTCCACTTGAAAAGTCATCTTTTCCGAAATGCATTCCTGATCCATAATTGTAAGAAACATTCAATGTTTCTGTATCCTTTAATTTAGTAAATAATTCTTGATCAGTTTTCCTAATATGTTCCAAATGAATCTTGACAAAATTATCTCTGTCGGGTCTTTGATGTTCATATTGTAATCCCAATGAAATTCCTACATATCTCATTACAGAGATAAATGTGTTGCAATAAGAATTTAATTGTATGTTTTGAAATCCATCATGATTATGATTAGGATCTGCACCAAAACAAGACCATCCTTTTTTAAAATGAAATCCAACTTTTCCTGATCTATGGAATAACTCCGCTTTTGTGAATTTCAAACATGTATTTTCACTAATTGCATTCAATGCATCTTCAATAGGTTTGTGATCAAGAAGTAAATCAATATAATAATATATTGTTGTATTCCAATTATTCTTAAAATTCTTCACGACTGCTCTTTTATCTCTTCCAAATGTATTACTTCCTTTCTATAATTAGCTAGTAATAAAATATAATATTTAATTACTTACAACAAAAATGTTATTAAAGATAGTATAAAATAGAAATACAGAAAAGAATAGTTTCATTATATTTAAAAAAAGGAAATGATTTTAATATATCAAAACCCTTCTTTATACATTGAAAAGTGGATACAAAAATATTTATCTACTATAAATATTTTGTGGAAAATTAAAAATATCTTTAAACAAATAATTTGATTCAATAAATATATTAAAAAATAGATTTAACTTCAAAAAATTTACAATCATCTGCAATTACAGCATAGTTGATATCTTTATCATTTTGGTTGACTACTTCACCAACAACCCAAGCAGGAAAACCATCTACTTCTTGAACTTCTCTTAAATAATTATCTACTTTATCAGGTTTCAATGCTAATAATAAACCACCGGATGTTTCAGCAGCTGTACCAGAAAATAAATTAAATCCATTACCACCTTCCATTGATTTGGATATTTCAATAACATTAGAAATTGTTGGAATATTAGTAAGGACAAATTTTACTTTATTTCTTTGACTTCTAGCTAAATTATCAGCATGACCAAGAATACCAAAACCTGTAACATCTGTACAAGCATTAGCTTCATATTTCTTAGCTAATATTGAAACATTCCTATTTAATCTACACATTTGTTCACATACTTGTTTATACGATTCAATAATTTTATCACCAATATTTGGTATATTTAATTTATCAATTCTTTCTGTATTTATTTTACTCCATTCATACGCATTAACAGCAATCTGTCCTCCTATAGGTTTTGTCAAGACCAATACATCACCAGGAGAAGCTTTTTTAACATCCAAAAAATCATTTTTCATAACAACAGACGAAGCAATACCACCTAATAATAACCAAGGACATTTAACTGTTTGTCCACCACGAATTTTTGTGTCACAAATATCAGCACCATCCTTGAAACCTTTCATAAATTCCCTAACAATAATATCCCTTTCTTTGTCCTCAAAATCTTTGTAAACACCAAGTAGCATCATAACATTATCACACTCAGTGACACCCATAGCAAATAAATCTGATAAAACATTAGCTATAGTTACTCTTCCCATAAGATATGGATCATCAATTAATGGATAGAAAAAATCTGTTGTCTCACATAAAAACATATCTTTATACTTCAATGGTGTTACCGAACAATCTAAACCAATACCAATTTCATTATCCTCCTTTTCAGCATCACCATTATCAATTGTTTTTAAAAGTTCTAGTAAAATCTTAACAAAAAAAATATTATTCACTCTAATAATAAAAATTACTTACATCTCTTTTTACTTTACAACCACATCCTTTAGCTTTGGTTAACTTTGTCAATAAAAAATCTTTACTTAATCCAAGTGACAATGGGTCAAATAGACTATTTTTTAAACGATTAATAACATCGGCATTTGTATTTGGCTTAATTAGACTCATTACTTATATGAAAGCAATATATTATAAAAAAAATTTATAACACTTCTCCAAGAAAGCAACTCATTATTTCTTGTCATGAAAATTTAAACTTACAATAAAAATTTTTTATTACAAGATTATTCTATTTTAACATTTTATATGTAAATATTTATTGAATAATGACATTTTTTTAATTTAATTTTTATATTAAACGAAAATAAAGATGATAAGAAAGTGTAAAAGATTATACTTGAAAGAATAACATTCAACACACTCCTTACTCTATTCGTCTTCCTCCATTGTCAAGTGAGTTATTTTAGAAAAATCAAATGGTGCCCCAGTACCACGAGCAAAAATATCAAGAACATCTTCACATGTTGTCTCGAAATGTGTTGTTGGATCATAACCTCTGGAAATAAATACTTGTGATTCATGTCCCAGATCGATTGGTTCATAAATATCAGTAACACGGACAAACTTTTCTGCAATTGGTCCAAGAAGTTGAAGACCTGGAAGTATTTCACATTCGGGGTTTCCAGTTTCAACTGTTGTTGAAACCATTGCAATATACCAATCTTTTGGAGCAGTTTGATTAGCATTGGAGACACATGAAATATAAATGTCGTGTCTTCTATTAACTTGTCTTTGTGGTATAATAATTTGACATGATGAAGCATCCTTTGTATTTGGAATTGGATGATTTAAAATACAGATGGCACGTACAACTTGACTTGTCTTTTGACATTTTTCAGGGATATACGTTGGATCACAATATAATTGTTTACACTTAGCCACTTCATCTCCAGATCTTACACCAATAACTTTGCCATTTTCATCAAACATAATTTCATCAACTTGCTTATCCAACATATATGTACCACCGTAGATGGCTGATAATCTGGCAAAACCTTGTGGTAATTCTCCAAGTCCGTACAATGGATATAAATATGGAGATTTTCCATATCTAGCTAGAGAATCTGAATATAAACGAATTTTTTGTACAGTTCTTGGGAATAATTCATTTTTGTAGTCGTCATCACGGTGTAAAGCTAATGCATGTCCAGTGAAGTCGGCAGTATTAGCATCAAGACCAAATTTATCATAAACGTCTTGAACAGTATTTGTTTTAGGATCTAATCCTTGATAAGTTTCTGGTTTTTCAATATCAAATTGTTGTGCCCAAACAAGGAATTTTTTGAATCTTCTCTTCTCAAACATTCCCATTAAACTTGTAGCTAATGCTTCCATCTCATCAGCAGGGACCTTGTAAACTTTTCCACCTTTGTAAACATATGATCCTTCAATAGACTTAAATTCAAGGTATCTGGTAACTCCTGTATGAATAAGTAGCTTGACTAATTGACCATTAGCCATAAGGAACTTTGGTATTAAATCAACATTCCAGTCACGTCCTCTTCCCATATTAGATGGTGCTTGGGCATCTTTACCTTGAAACATTTCATAAAGTTGATTCAATGGTGACAATGAGGCTGATTCACCACCATAATAATTATTTCTATCCATATGAAGAACCTTTTTACCGGAGACCGATAATAATCCAGAAAGGATACATTCCTAAACAATCAAATTTTATATTGTTAGTAATAACAAAAATTTACTTTTAAACCTGTTCCAAGAACAATAACATCATATTCATCATTCATGATTAATTATTTAATATTTGTTGTCAAAAATCTATAAAAATAATAAAAAATGCATAAGTACAATAAAAAAGCCAATATTAATAATAATCAAGTTAATAGTGTAATAAAGAAAAGATAGAGAGAATCATCTATATATATTTGATAATATAACGAAAGACAAAAAAAAAGGTAAAGACGTGTACAAACGAAAATCAATTTTATATCTTTTCAATTATACAAAGGAGAGACATAAAATGTCGTGACATGGAATACTAAAAATAAAAATAAAATAACAACATATTAATACCTTTTAAAAATATTTTTAATAAAGATACATTAAAATGTATTTAAAACAATAATTATATGTCCATCACATCGTTATCATATAATAAGAAAAAAAACTTTGATATGACAAGAATTATATATAGAGATATCTTTTAAAAATATGATGTAAACAAAATATATTATATACATAAAATTACGTATTAAAAATTTAATATCGATAATCAATGGATAATTCAAAAATATGGTTGGTATCTTTTTGGATTTAAGTGTCTACACTTTTTGATGACTAAAGGAGTAGAAATTACCATATATTTTTTGTAAAATTATTTTCTCAAAATTTTAATAGAAATATGTAAAATGTTTTCATTTCCAATTTTATTAAATGATATAAAAATTTTTGATTACAAACGAATTAAAGTTTTATGGTTGTTCAAACAAATATCATTTCTCCAATGATGGTAAATAATTAGTGGTATGCAATCTTATAGAAAGGCGCGTTTATTTATTGTTAAGTTTTATGTTATTTGGAAAATTATATACAAACGAAAAAAACGTCTATTATTTTTTCTTTTTATTACCATTTTTTTCTTCTTCCTCTTGTTCTTCATCCTCATCCTCGTTCTCATCCTCAACTTCATCGTAGTCTTCATCTTCTTCCTTCCCTTCTTTTATATCCTCTTTTTTAGGTACTTTAGAAATTGTTTTTTTCATTCTGCATAATTTAATATCATCAAATCTCATAAATTCCATTGCATTAACATCTAATGTATTTGTAGGTCCCTTCTTTGCAGCTATCCTTAATTCACGAAATTTTGCATACAAGTCGAGATATTTTTTACAAAATTCATAATCATCCCACATGTATTCCTCGTACGGTGTTTCAAGAACACTTTTTGTCGTCACTAAAAGTTTATGAACATTTAATGCCCATTCTAAAATATTTTTTTTAGGTTGTTTAAAAGATTTCAAACTTACTGAAGAAATGAAATAGATATGTATTTAGGAGGTACATTGTGAATCTTACAAGAAGAAATGTTATGAATCCATAAAGAAGGATGCTGGTCCAATTTTTTATAGAGAATGCCCATAGGAGAGCAAATGTGTCTTCTGTTGTTGTTAATTTCCTGGCGTGATAGTCCTTCATGAAATCAATTAACTGTGGAAAAATACCTTTCTTTTATTGATAATCATAACAATTAATTTGAATTTAATATGAAATTAGAATAATAATATTCAATATTTAATAAATAAATCAAAAAGATAGTCATTATTTTGATAAATAATGAATAAGAGTGATATCTCAAAATTATATTCAACAGCATCAACGTGTGTCTGTACGTTTCCAAATCATAGGAATAATTGTATTGTATGGAAAGATAGTGTTTATGAGAGAGAAATTGAAGATTTTGGTAAAGGATTGAAGACTCCAAATTCTGAATGTTTGACAAAAGGTAAATTTAAGAGTTTGTTAAAGAATCCAACTACAAAGAAAAATCAAAGCACACAGACAAAGAAGNTAAAGGAAGAAAGTACATGTTCTTATCAACGTTTAATAGTCTTAAGACATGGAGAAAGATTGGATTACACATTTCCTTCTTGGTTTGCTGGGATGATTAAAACACAGAAGTATGTGGTCACTGATCTTAATCAAAGAGATTCATTGAAAGAATATAACAGAGAGTTGAAAGATTTTGAACACGATACACCATTAACAAATACAGGTTGCGTTATGTCTACTATTATCGGAAAGCAATTATCAAAACAGAAAATGATACCTGATTATATATACTCATCACCAGCATTGAGATGTCTTGAAACAGCTTTCTTAATAAGGAAAACATCTAAATCACCTGCTTTGATAAGAATTGAACCTGGTTTATATGAAGAAAATATATGGATTGGTAAAGTTGATGGAAATAATCCTTGTATGACAACTGATGAATTGAAGAAAACACCATTCAATTGTATCGATTACGGATATAAACCAATATTGAAAGTTTCAAAATTATTTAAACAACCTGAATCTTATATTGAATATAACGCTAGAATTCAATCAACAATTGATAAAATAATTAAATCACATGAAAAAGAAAAGGGAGAAGGAATTAAAAATATCTTGATTGTAGCACATGCTTCAACTGTAGATGTTGCAACAGGATTATTTTCTTACCCAAAAAGAAGTATAACACTTGAAGAAGGAAAACTTATAGGTGATTATATTCCATATCATTCCGGAGTAATAATTGAAAAAAATAAAAAGGGTGAATGGAAGAAGGATTTAAAATCTTTGAAAGGATTCACAACGTTAACATCACAATCAATACCAGATCCAGAATTTATGAGTAGAAATATTGTTGTATAAATAATTATATAACCTAAAAAAAAAAGATATTTATCATCTTTTTTTCTAACAAAAATATTGTGATACACATTGTAAAAATACATATTAATAATAAATTAAAGTGCTTCGTTTTTATGGTTTAATTTTTTCGTAATGAAATTGATTCTCTAAGAATGAATCTTTAACAAATACTTTATCCCACGTTCGGTTAAATTCATTCTCCACAAAATCATAAAATTCTTTCTCCATCTTATATATCGGATTATTTTTAACAATCTCAAGTGTTTCACTATCCGGAGGAATCTTTTTATTGGTACTTCTAAGATGTGATTTATTTGATGGTAATTCTTTATAATGCTTATAAGCTCCATCAAAAAAGTTTGGTAACAATTTTTCTAACAACATAATTAATTTCTCCAAGTTATTTGTTGTACCAACTATTAAATAATAATTTAAAAAATTATATTTTGCCATTTTTAGCGCCTCTTCTGATCCAACAATGGAACAGAATGATGAAGTACCACAAAAATAAGGTATTTGAAGCCATAAATTTTTCATATCACAATCATTACCATTCCTTTTAATACAATCATCAAATGTTTCATTGTTTCCAGATCTACTTCTTTTTAATCCAATTCTATAATTATCACCATATCTTAAAAAGTAATAATGTGATAACAATCTGTCTAGTGGTTCTCTTATCATATTGATATAAATTGGATTTGAATAACCATATTTATTAAAATTAATAAAAGCAACATGTCCATGATAAAATGCTGGAATCTTATCTTTCCAATTACTTATATTTCTTATAAATGTTCCTTGATCAATAACATTCATCATATATCTATTTCTAGTCATATTAAGATGTATTGAATTAAAATTATTTACTTTACACATATCATATCCAATAGCGTTCGTTAATGTTGTTGAACCTGTTTTAGGTATCTATAATTATTCATTCTTTTTAATTTTAAAATCGGTATATCTTAATTAATTTTTACATCAATGATTCTTTTATCATTTTGTTAAAATATTACGCTATTTTTCAAAAAACTTACCCGGTTATATATTATTATGTTATTTTGATATTCCATTGATAAAAGTTTAACTTTTGATATCTCTTTATAATACACCTTTTTATCCTCCTCAACCTGAGACATCCTTCCATAGAGATTAAATATTAATAAGATTAGAGAGATTATGAATAACAATATTAGTGGTTTATCAATCCTATTAACCATTTTTTTACTAATTTTTATTTTCACCATAAATTATGTATATATATGAGATTAAATATTTAAGTATTTAAAATGCCTTCAAAATTCTTGGGTAGTAAAGAAAAATCACCCTTTAATTTATGTAAGATGCAATAATTTTTAGACACACACAAATAAAAATAATTTAATATATAAAAAAACAACAATTGTTTTGTTAAAATATTAGTTTAAAAAATTGTGTATCTTATCACTTTTTATATAAATAATAAAAGGTATATTAAGATAAGATAATGTTTAAACAAAAAATAAAGTACAATCAAAACCTGGAGGAAGCTTGTTTTTTGATGGTTTTATTTAGTTGGAAGACTATGTCTTTATTATGTTATGCAAGTAATTTACACTTACGCCAAAAAGGTCTTCTCCACCTTAAATATTAGTATTCCTATCTATCGTCTTATCATTTTGATACTAATTTTTTAGTACTATAAGAATGTTTTCTAATTGATTTATTAATGTGTTAATTTTTGTCTATTATGTATATTTTTAATCAATTTTGTTTCTTTTAACTTTAATTGATAATTAAAAAATTTAATATTCATTAATTTATTCATTTTCCAGATCATGACATCAAACCTTTTGAGAACATCATCAAAAACATTTAAAAGGTTATTGACTACATCAGCCAAGAATGAGACATTCAATAAAATCAAAGTATCCAATCCAATTGTAGATTTGGATGGTGATGAAATGACAAGAATTATATGGAGTGAAATAAAATCTAAACTGATATTACCATATTTAGATATCGATATCAAATACTATGATTTGGGTTTACCAAATAGAGATGCAACTAATGATGAGGTAACAGTTGAGGCTGCATATGCTATACAAAAATACAATGTTGGTATCAAATGTGCAACCATAACACCAGATGAAGCTAGAGTTAAAGAATTTAATTTAAAAAAAATGTGGTTATCTCCAAATGGAACTATTAGAAATATTTTAGGTGGTACTGTTTTTAGAGAACCAATTATTTGTCAAAATATTCCTAGACTTGTTCCCGGATGGAAGAAGCCAATTGTTATTGGAAGACATGCTTTTGGTGATCAATATAAAGCATTAGATATTGTTGTCCCTCATGGTTCTACCTTTGAGATTCAAATAACTTTACCTAATGGAAATGTTCAAAAACATAATGTTTATAATTTTAAACAAAGTGATGGAGTTGTGATGGGGATGTATAATACTGATGAAAGTATTAAAGCATTTGCTCATTCATCATTCCAGTATGCTTTAATGAAAAAGTATCCATTATTTTTATCAACAAAAAATACTATATTAAAAAGATATGATGGTAAATTTAAGGACATTTTCCAAGATATTTATCATGAATATTATGAAAAAGAATTCAAAGAACATGGTATTTATTATGAGCATAGATTAATTGATGATATGGTAGCTCAAACATTGAAGGGTTCTGGAGGACTTGTATGGGCATGTAAAAATTATGATGGTGATGTTCAAAGTGATGTTATTGCACAGGGATATGGATCGTTAGGTTTGATGACTTCAGTCCTTATGGCTCCAGATGGTAAAACTATTGAATCAGAAGCTGCTCATGGTACGGTTACAAGACATTACAGAGAACATCAAAAGGGAAATAAAACATCAACAAATCCTGTAGCATCAATATTTGCTTGGAGTCGTGGATTAGGACATAGAGCTAAACTTGATAACAATGAACAATTATCAAATTTTGCACAATTACTAGAAGATTCATGTGTCCAAACTATTGAAGAAGGTAAAATGACAAAAGATTTAGCCTTATGTGTTTATGGATCTGCAGGAGCTAATGAAGGTACATACCTTCATACAGAAGATTTTCTACTTGCCATTGATAGTAAATTAAAGGAACTAGTAAAATTAAATGAATAATTATTATTTCTTTCTTTTCTCAACCAAAGTATATCTTTTTTTTATTTTATATAAAATATGTTTAAAAAATTATTTATTGAAAAATAAACACCACGAACTAACGATGAATAATATTACTAATTAAAGAAAAGGAAATGCATAAAATTATCATAATTTAAAGCTTATTGTATAATTAACCAATTATTTCCTTAAAAAGACCCTTTCCCAGAGAACATCTTATTATTGAAGAACACGTATATAATAATCCCCAAAAATGCATGTTAATAAATATATTATTTGATATTTTTTAAAGAACCAAAGAAAGACGTTGATTTTTCCTCTAGCTCCATTAACAATTGTTGTTGAGTGTAATAATTTCGTTTATGTACAGCAAATATAACTTCACATATTTGAGTAATTTTTCTCAATGATTGTAAGGTTGTAGAGTTATACTGTTGGTCAGGATTTATTTCACAAACTTGAGAAACTTCATCAATGGAGTAATCAGAATAGGCAGCATTTTTTATTAAATACATCGAGTCTGAATTGATGTGCAATTCATTTAATTTTCTAACAACTACATGTAAGTCACCATAACATTCCTCTATTATTTTACCAGCTTTTATCATAATAGTTAAACAAAAATCCATCAGCTCTTTTTCGCGATTACATGATGAGGCGAATATTGTTTTTACTTTAGATACACATTCATCTTCTGTTTCATCTTTTTGTTGAACAAAAGAGTCACCATGCCTTCTAAATACTACTTTATTGAATATCTTTTTATCTGTGGAACATATTTTAATTATTTCTTGTCTTAATTTGTCTATTAAATTGTTCATTAAATAAATAACGTTAAAAAAAAATAAAACATACTTATATACTCTTCTGTATTAGCATTAGTCAAACTGGTAATAACACTAGTAATACCCGGAAAGAGTTTAATAATAGAATTATCCATAACTTGTGTGACACGACGTAACTTGGTTATTGTCTTATCCTTAACACTACCATCCTCATCATAATTAATATTCCAATATGTTCTTAATTCCAATGAATGTTGAAAATAATAGAAATCTAGTCTTAAATTTAAAAATTTTAAGTAAGAAACATGCCATTCATCATGCCCAGAGATTGATTCATTGAAAGCTAACAAAGATTCAAATGTTATCAAGTCATCACATTCATTTATTGCATCAACTAAATCTTCAAATTTTGGTTTATCCTTACTATCAACGAGCTCTAACAATTTTTTTTGAACTTTATAATAAGTATCTGATTGAGTATTATTCAACATCATTTAGTTTTTATTTTTCAAATATTTTTTAGAACCTAAAATAAATATTTTTAATCAATTGATTAGGAAAATAAATTAATAAATATCTTAATTATTACAATATATTTTAGATTGAAATTGTTCAATAACTACTCCCGTTACATAATAATTTGGTATAAAGTATAACGAATATTTTTAACTAATTTTATGACAATTTTTAAGATTATTACTCATCAAAATATATTTGAATGGTTGATTTATCTCATAATGAATGATAATGTTGAAATACACATATTCTTAAACATAATATTTTGATATCTATATAAATACATTATTAAAAAGAATATATATATATGTTAGAGGAGTGTAAATAATATGTTGTGCACTAAAACATTTATAGTGCCTTAATTTTCCTTTTTAAAATATTATATATATATAATTTTTATTAATAATGAAGCAATATACCAAAAATTGATAAAGAAATTGAATAACATTCTTTTGTACTAATACAACATCGATAAAATAAGAAAGAAATGCATTAGGTCTGTAATAATAAGAATAATTCGTAACAATGTGTTGCATCTATAAATTGTTGACCTTTTATAACTACCAAAAGAAATAACAGAATGTTCTATATAAAAAAAATTTTACTAAAAAAATAATAATATTACATGTTAAAGACACGTATAAATATTCTTGAAATACTATTTCTTTTAAAAAAGACATATTACAGATGTTTCACCACACATTCTTAAGGTATCAATTAAATTTTAAAACAAATAAATAATTCTTATAACATAACGTTTCTCTTCTTTTTCCAATATATTATACCCATTACATCATTTTTTTATGACTTATGCACTCAACGATGAAGACTTCTTTCTTAAAGTTCAATTTTATATGTATTCACTTCCATAGGAGTTAATAAAATGGAATCTATTTCCTCTCTTCCAACATAATTCATAGTTAGAGAGGTGTTAAAAACTTTGTAAGAATCAATATTAAATGATTCTTTTAATATTATTCCTTTATCGTCACTCTCTTTGCATGAATCTTTAAAGTACGTTGTTGGTAAACTATTACAATTGAAAGCATATCTTTGGATAATTAATCCTACACTATTTTTTGGTTCGTACTTTATTTTATCATCTATTGCTTTATTTGAATAATCGCTTTTTTCACTTTCTGTTCTCATACCAACTACGTGGTAGTCACAAGGTAATGATTTTTTTAGTGGTGAAATATTTAGGTTATTATTAATATTTAATATCTCTCTTGTAAATAATACTACTGGCTTATAATGAATTGACTGATAAATTAATTGACTTTCTTTAGTTAAAAATTCGTTTGGTGATTTCAAGTTTATTTCCTTCTCATTCATATCTTCAACAACTAATCTAAAGTTACTTTTCGTTCTAACATTATCCAAAATTCCAGATGCTAATCCTCTACTATCATCATGTGTTAACCTTCTATCAAGAATTACTTCCATTTCACCAGTTGATGTTGAGGAGCAACCTAATGCTTGATTTCCTATAAGAGATACTCTTTTACCAATTCTATTTTTATCTTGAATAAATAATACACCAGGCATAGGATAGAAATTACCCTGTAAAGGTATTTTTGAAAATCTTTTTCTTCTTATTATTTGATAACCATTCAAATCTGTGAAAAACTCTTCTCCACTATCAATATTTGTCTTTATTTTTAATGCCAATTCATAATCTAATACTTTTGTCAAATTTATTTCATTCTCAAGAGTAACGTAAGTTTTATTTATTATTATCTCTGTCTTATGAAGTAAATCAACATCCGTAATACCTTTAACAATTACAGTCTTCTTCAGGTTACCTGAAAGTATAATATAACTATTTTCACTATTACTAAGTGGTTTTGATGGACCATCAGGTAAGAATAAATAAGCTCCAGAAACTACTTCACCACCAGGTTTTGAACGGTCAGAACTTCTGACACCATACCTTGAGAAGGATAATGAAACAGGGTTGTGATTAACCTCTTCTAAGAAGCCAGATTCTTTATTTATTTTTATTGAAATATAATTGAAAGACAGATCTACTGACGTGTAACTTTCAGAAATCTTTTGAATACTAAATACATCATTCTTTAAATATTTTCCTTCTGGATCCATTGAATTGAAATTGAAACCATATGAAGAAATTTTAGCAAATGAAGTTGTAGGTAGCTGTTCTTTAATCAAGTCATAAATTTTTATCCCAAGACCTTCAATATTAATTTTGAAACATAATTCATAAATATTCTTCTCTTCACGCCCAAAGACAAAATTTCTTTCAAATGTAGTTACTACCGGTCTCATTTCTTGATATGACTCTTTTAGATTCTTAATTCTTACCTCATAACTATCTACGCTTACACATACAACTTCATCAATTGCTTTTGAAAGAGGATTGTATATAGTAATTGATGAATCTTGTGATATAATATGACTTTTAGGAATCTTATCAGATCCATCAATTAACTCATCAACTGTAAATTTTACATTCTTCTTATGTTCATTCATCAAATTAAATGAAATTGAATCTTGAAGAATTTTAAAACAATTATTTATTGCTGTTAACATCTTTTCAGCATAATCAACTACAACGAAATCTTTTCCTGTTCCTGTAACGCCATCATGATGTTGGAATAATGACATATACCTTCTAGCTTCCACAAGGAGTGAATAGTCCACAGCTTTCTTATAATCTTCATATAACAAATTATTGTTCTTATATTTGATCAAACTACTACTATACATCAAATCTGCTGCACGAAGGTAATGTTGAACAAAACGATCCATTCTTTTATAAAAAGGTCTCGTTGTATAATAACCAGACCAATAGTGATCGTCATGATCAGCATAAGTAAAGAAATCACCTGATAATACTGATGGTGTTTCACCTTTTTTTTTCATATTTGCATGTACACTATCAAAGTAATCTTTTAAAGTTCCAAATTTAACATCCATATTATATTCCTTCCTCCCTTGTGGACTGTTAATATATTCGAGGAGTAATTTATAATTATCATATTGTATTGAAATTTCTTCTTTGTCTTCATATCTGAAATCATCACCCAAAGGTATGAATACAGTATTATATTTAAATAATCTACTCTTCTTTCTATATTGATCAGCTATTGTAGAAGCTCTTTCATGTAAATTGTGTGTTATAATCTTCCTTGGATTGGCACCCCATGGACAACCATATTTAAGAATTCTTATAAAGTCAAATTGACAACATATCGACGGATCAGGACCACATGTATGTGGGACGTCGTATGAAAAGAATGGGAACATTGATGTAAATATATCAGTTTCACCTTTACTATTATCCCACAATTGTCTCCAATGAAATTCTAACTTTTGTCTTTCAGCTAAATATTTTTTCACTTCATAATGAACTCTTTGGATAGCCATATTTGTCAAATTACTCTTTTTTACCAAATATGCCATTGTTGGGGATAAACCAAATGGATCAATAGACCAATGGGATGTCGGTATGAAACCATCCAATTGATTTCTTAAAAATTCATGCCCTTCAAATAATTCCATGATTTGAGCATAATAATGTGAGTTAGCTTCATCTGTCATGACCCAACCACCTGTAACAATTTCAATATTTCCTTCTTTAACTAATTTTTTAAACTTTTCTCTCATCTCATCATTATTCGATTTCCAAAATCTTTCCAAAAATGACATCTCAGCATATATAAATTTCATATCCTTGTTATTGGTTAGAAAATTAGTCAATGAGGTTAAAATTTTGTCAACCTGTTCACTATAATAGCCTTCAAATGTTTTTAGCCATCCCGGATCTTGATGACTATGTGGAATGATAAAAACTTTTAATGGTTCTTCAGTAAAAATTTCCTCCTTTTTATACTCAATATTCCATCCTTGCTTCCAAACACCACCGTCTACATTTGAAAATGGTATATCTTCATAAGCATTCAACATTTGTACATCACTATTATTAAATGTAAATAAATTATTTATCTTCATACTACACGTTTTTTCTGGTGATGGCAATATTATTGGAGGTTCCTGCAAATTTGATATATCATTAACAATAATATTTTTATTACTAATAACATTAGAATTATTAGTAACATGGTCTTTAATATTATTAACAATACTCTTTAACTCATCTATCTTCTCTTTGTCCATAATTATTTCTTCCCGCATTTTTTCTATCTGCTTTTCAGCATTCTTTCTAAGCTAAACTTTATATGATAAAAAATGATCTACAAACAAATTTAACAAACCTTATCAACTTCAATTTGAATATTTTTGACATCATTATCAGTTATTAAATCACCATTTGTATAATCTTTATTATAAATGTAAATCAAAAAAAATGTTGAGAACACCAAGAAATATAGGAATAAAGTTTTGGTTCTAACCATTATCATCTTTTCTCCATTTAATGATCTAAAAGATAAAAAAGAATTTAAAAAGTACACAAAAAAACAATATGTTCCGAATTTTATGGTTAGATTTTTAATTAACATGCATATTTATATATAGACACGTAGCCAGTTGTAGGAGTATATATACATATGTAGATACTATTTTGATTATAATCCTTAACAGGTTAATGAATACATCATTATAAACAAATAAATATAGGTTTGAAAATATGACTAACAATGTTAAAATATATTTATCAATAAAAATTATTTGAATATTAATTTCAATGTGCAAACTAAATGAAGAATAAATATATTTTTGTCTAATTGATTAAAAAATATTTTAAAAATATAACAAAAGAATATTTTTTTTTTAATTTGTAAGAATATGTGAAAAATGATTATATTATTCAAAATGAGAGCAATTAATATTTTTTAACTGGGAGAAATAAATAAATATCAATGTCGATTTTAAAGAAACGGAAAAGCGTAATCTATGCGAGAAAAAATATTGAAAAAAAAATATAAAACTTGGCGCTTTACAACTACATGAGGAAAGCCAAGTTGTGTACCTAATACATTGTTGGTATTGAGTATCCTTCCGCCTTGTCGTCAATTAGAGACCATCGTTTTATGTGATAGTAAAGTTTTATTATATAGTGGTTTTTAAATTTTTGTTGCTGTTAGATTTATTCCAAAGTATATCTTTATTATGGATTTAACAAGAATATTTTGATCACTTTTTTTCAAAGTATGCTTCCAAGTTTCCATCGTAAAAAATCGGATGAGACAATGTTACAATCTCTGTACTTTATTTTGTTAAACTTTTGTTATCATTGGATAGCCAACTTTTTTTCCATCAGTATTTGAAAAGCTGGCAGATACACTCTGTCACACAAAATAAGTTATTAATTGTTGTCTATTGAAAGAAAATATTTTATACTTTTTGATCTCTGATTTTCTTGATTATTAATAATTTTTTAAATATAAATATGTATTTTATTATTTCTTTTATCATCCATCAAATAGTGTAAAAAGTTTTAAAAAATATAGAAAATTCAAAAAGATTCTATTAAAGGAATAATTAACACTAAATAGGAGAAAAAATACTAATTAACATATTGTAAACTATAATCATACAATTCAGAACAAAGTTCTTCATTCATTGCTAAATGATTAATGTTCGATTTTTCAGCACAATCCTTAAAATGTTTTCCCGAAATACCATAAAGTTTTTTACTTAATGCTAAAAATAAAGGACACTGAGCACCATCATTTGATGTTTTAAGGAAAAACCATCTAACAGGAGCTAATAAACAATTAAAAAATTTGATATCTAAAAATGTGTAGCGACAAATATTAGTGTTAACAACACCTGGTTCACAAGAATTTATTGTAATCTTAGTAAGAGGGTTGTTTGCTCTTAATCGTTTCGTCAATTCTATAGCATGCATTACTTGTGCTAACTTGGAACGACTATATGAATCCATCCTTCCAAAGTATTCACTTGAATTAATCTTCTCCAAATTAAGTTCTTTACACCGATGTTCTGAACCACTGCTTACATTTATGATTCTTCCATCATCAGATTTCTCAAGGTATGGTATTAATAATTCTGTGAGTACAAAATGACCCAAATAATTTGTTTGCCATGTCAATTCACAATTATCATTTGTTAACTTGAAATCTGGATAATACATGATACCAGCATTATTAATAAGAATATCAAGTACAGGTTCTTCTAAAAAGAAAATGCGTAAACAAAAGTACAATAAAATAAAAATTGAAACAATTATCTTACCCTTTTTAAAGTCATCAACAGCCTTTTTGATAGAAAATATATCCGAAAGATCACAATGAATATACGTCATTCTTGTTGGATCACAACCATAACGAACAAGGTCTAATCTAGCTTGGAATGTTTTATCTTCATCTCTACAAAACATGTATACTTTGGCTCCTCGAAGATTAAGTTCTCTGGTCAGTTGTTTACCAATACCTGAACTTGCTCCAGTAATTATAACCACTTTGTCTTTGGCATTAACCATTTCAGAGAATCGTTTCCCCTTGATAAACATTCTTAGAAGATAAATAGCTGCAGCAGATAAAGTTGCTGTGATAACAAATGTAGCCATAATTGAAACTGAATTGATAATTATAAATCAAACTATTTATCAATAAATTGTTTTACCCCTTATTATAAAACTTTTAAAAAATATATATGACGTAACAGATAAAAATAACACATATATATTAAAGTATTTCGAAACATTTTATTTTGATAAGAAAATTATTGGGCAAGTGTTCATATCCTTTGGTCAATGATAATAATAAAAGAAAGGAATTGTTTTAAATTTTTAATAATACTTGCTTATAAGAAGATATATCTTGTATGGGCAAAAGATTTGTTTGGAATAAAGAATTGTTAAGAGAATGATTTGATTGATATATTCTCGCGGGTAAAATTTGATTTTATGTCTTTTATCTCCATCTATTTGGTTGGTTTATATATATGTGTAATCTTTGTAAGAAATAANAAATTGTCTTTGACCATGGCATTTCAAAGAGGTTTTAGGAAGAGACAGGTCGAAGAAATCTCAATAAATAGTGATACCAGTGATATTGATGAGTCGTGTGATGATGATTTATTGCGTTTTCTTCCACCTCATTTCAAATCATTGTATACCTCTGAAAGAGTTTCGGTCTTTTCACACCGACTCTTCAGTTTGATACTGGCAAAAAGATTCCAACGATACAGATTTATTGAACAGATCGAAATAGCAGGTTTGTGTTTGATTTATAATTTTTGATGATTTCTCTTTTTTAAGATGGTAGCAAGTTGGACATTGTCAGATTACCCCAACAAGTTAGCAGAGTTTTTGAGAAGCAGTTTATTGATATGAACAATTTCTTAAGTGAGAAAAAAGTAAGGATTAAGGATTCAAAAACAATATATTTTTCTTTTAGATTAATGGGATTTCACTTGTAATGGTTAATCTTGCTACTGGGAAGATCTTGGAAACATACAAATTTTGTATCAATGTTGGAGCTGAGAAAATTAGTCATGTTAAAGAGTAAGTTAAAAGCGTATTTTTATAATTATGATATCTTTTAGTTATAATGGTGATATGATAACTAATATCAATTATGACGACACCATCACTGGTGAGAGACCGTTATTGTTGAATATGTATAGAACGGTTGGAGAGTATTGTGATAAGTTGAAACCTTTCACAAGTGTAAACATCGTACCGCTACTCCGTTTCCACTTTCTAAGGCGAAGTGATCGTAAGGAATACGAGAAGGGTTTGTTTGAATCTTCTGAGATGCTTCCGGTTCGTATGAAACCCGCTTTTGAAGTGGCAAATAAAAATAAGGTTCTTTTGGCTCGAAAGAGAAAAAGATTGAACATGGCCGTTATAAACAACAGTATTATATAGACTCCTTTTTTAATTGTATTTATATGTAATTTTAATTGTATCTAACTATTTTAAATAACTAATTATTGTACAGAATCTATATATGCTCTTAATTAATTAAAATTTTTTTGATAGAATTTGTTTTACTTTGATTGATGTTTATATTTTGTAGTTTATAATCTATCTAATCATTTCAATGATGTCTACAATTTTTCAGACATTGACAAGATAAATCCCTGAACGAATATTTGACTAACGTTTATGTTATAGATATAAATTATGTACCTTCCAAGGCTGTTCCATACAAGCCTAACATTGAGGAAAAATATTACAAAAATATATATTGATGGAAGCTTCCGGCAACACCCAAAGGGATCAAATATTGTATGTTTCTTTATTTTTAATTAATTTCTTTTTGTAGGCAGGAATAGGCATTTATTGGGGGGATGATGATCCAAGAAACTTATCACTAACATTACCTGGAGAACACACAAATAATACTGCTGAGATAAATGCAGCAATATATGCTTTGAGGCAAGCTAAAGAACATAATATTCAGGGTCCATATATTTATTCAGATTCCAACTATGTTGTTAAAAGTATAAATGAATGGATTTATAAATGGAAAAGTAATGGTTGGCAAACAACAGGAAATAAAGATGTAAAAAATAAGGAGTTATTTGAAGAGCTAGATGATTTGGTATTTCAAACAAATGCCAAGTTTATCCATGTTAAAGGTCATGATAAGGAAAATTATGAAAATAGTCAAGCTCATGATTTGGCATTTAAAGCATCCGAAAACAGTTAAATGAAGACTTGATCAAATATTTTAGGAGAAATTTTAAAGTTGTTGTTACTTGTTAAACTTTTTTTTATCAATTGTATATTCATTCTTAGTATGGTAATAAATCAATCTTTTCAATTATTAAAATTTGATTTAATCATGAATAAATATGCCAATCAAGTAATATAATAGATCTATTTAAAACAAAATAAATAAAACTTTGGAACAGCTTTCATAAATAAATAAAAAGGCATCATAAAATATTACATCCACAAAATACCACTTTTAATGACATGAGATGATATTATTTTATATTTAACGATAACAAAATAAATAATATTAAGAATAAACTTAATTTAATATTCATTAATATAAATGAATATTCTTTATTTATACTCATACAATATATGTCATCCTATCGGCACCAGGAGTGTGATTTATACACTTTTTAATGTGATATGATAATAATTTAAGGAATCAAGAAACATATGTCCTTAAACTATTATATATGAGCTTATTTTATAAATAGTTAAGATTCTTTTTATTTTAAAAATGCTAATTAATATCTTCATCTATTTGTTTTAACATAAAAAATGATACCTTTTAACAAAATATATGAATCAACAAGGTGATAATTAATCTTTTGATAAAAAATATCTAAATATACATTACCTTTACAACAAATTAAAATAAAGTCATTAATTTAAGTTATTATATCTATTAAGAATACCTCAACTATATCATTTTGTAAATAGATAAATTTTTTAGTTCTATTAAAAAGAAAAGTTATGAAGAGGTAATTAGTAAGATGTGAATTATTTTTATTTATATACCTTTTAATTGTATTATTTATATTCATATATATAAATAACATGATATATAAAAATAATAGATTTTTATTATATAATAAACATTTTTAGATTGTTATCATTGATTTTATAATTTTGATAAGAAAAGAGTGTAAAATTTTTTTTTTATATTTCTAAACAAATATTACGTGTTTATTCTTATTAATATTTTTTTATATAATTATATTTACATTTTAAAAAATAAAGGTACTTTTTTTGGTGAATATTTCTCTCTACCCTCTAAAACAATGGCCTTTGTTGACGGTCATAAGAATAGAGTAATTAGGAAAGATAAAAATACATATTAATTTTTTTATCCTTCCCTAAATGGTTAAAATGCCTATTTGATAATTAATGTATTATGTATTCTTTTTTCCTTCCTATGTTCATTAACAGAATCATTGATATTCCTATTATAATATCAAAAGTTTTAATTCAAGTTCCCTTGTTTCTTAATTAGCAACAATATATCTTCCCAAATGGTAGAAGAGAAAAAGTTAAACAATATTTATATATATTACAACAATTGAAGGTTATCTCTTTTGTATACTAATTGAATAACTTTGGCAAATTAAATTTTATACCATAAATTACCCCTATATAAGTATAATATGGAAAGATCTTTCTAATGTACAAAATAATTATTAAAAATATTCCATATATGATCATATTTTTGACTTGTATATCTTGTTATTCTTTCTCCATTGTCCTTTCTATACAATGTATCTATAAATTTGATTATCTTTAAAGATTAAAAATTTCACTTTTCATCATACATATTATTTGGGAGAAGTATATTATATTTTCATTATTTTTCATTTCCTTTTTGTTATTAAGCATATCATTTATTGTGTAAAAATCCAAAATATATGTACAATAATGCTTTTAATAGCATTATATAATATTTTGATTTTATATCAAAATTTTATAACACATTCACACAGGTATACAAATTTTTATTATCACGACACCAACATATGTACTTTTGTATATCACAAACTATTATTAAAATGGTTATCATCTAACTTGAAATAACTCCTACCATCATTTCAATAGGTGTTAAGTTCCTTTTTAATTAGAAACAACATAATAATCATTTAGATAAAAAGTTAAATAAATAAACATTACCAATCACCATAACTTCTTTATAATTATATTTGTACTCCCTTTTAAAGATAATATTATGCTTTGATGGTATTTATTTTGATATGTATTGAATAACAATTAATATAACATATTTCTTACCTTCTTTTTCAACACATCCTCTTATTTAACCTTTTACCTCACATTACATATTCATCAAAATATATTCATGTCTCTTCTTTTAAGCAGATGGTTTATTAAAAGTTTTCAAATTTTGCTCCTAATTCTATGATAATACATGAAATTGTTTTCTAAATTGGTGTAGAAGCTTTACATTTTTTTATTAATTTAACCTTGTAGTGTTATTAAATTAATTGTAAAAATTTTAAATACATAAAAAGACTCCACAAAAGGAGATGAATAAATTTTGAAGGTCCTATTGTTTTAGGTTAAACTTTACCTTTCCCCAAATGTCATAACATTTAAAAATTTTTATTAATAAAAATGTCTTTAAAGCTCTTATTTTTATTACCTTCTTCTCCCATTAATATAATACATAAAGTCTCTAAAAAAAGGCATTTATAATTTAAAAATCATAACAATACTCATCATATATCATAATTGGCTACAATAAAAATTGCCATCTGTACTTTAAAAATTTTATAACTCCCTTCTTTGGTAATTATTCTATGGGAAGAAGGTGCTAAAATTGTCTTTTATTTATAAAATAATATTTTACTACCCAATCTTTAATGTGGATAATTGATATAAAATTTAAAAAATATTAATAAAAGAAATATAAATTTTATGTACATTTCAATAAAAGTCCTTTTTTTATAGGTCCAGTATATTATAATTTTAAATTTTTTATTATCATTCCTATTCAATTTGTACTCTTCTAGTTTTTAAATTTATTATTTAATAAAAAAAATTATGACTACTACATTTAGTCTTAATAATAACTATATCAAAAGACCAACCTTCAAAATCTCAGTTTCTGGTGGAAATAATATTATTGCTAAAAGGTTAGTTTTGTCTTTTTTATGTTAACACTTCATTTATTATCATATTTCTTTTTTTTTCCTCCTTTATGTTAAAAAATATATATTCATATTATTTTATTCATTTAAATATGTATATATAAAAATTTACATTATATTTTTTATTTTTATAATTGTATATATATATATATGTATGATCGTTAACTTTTTTGAACCATTTAGTGGATTTCATATATTTATTGATACAAAAATGTTCATCTATTCATATATCATAATAAAAATTGTAAAAATTGCATGTTTTAAAAATGTAATATTTGGTTAGTCATTAATTATTATTTATAATAATAATGTTTATGTTTAAATAATAATAATAATCCTAAGAATGTTCGCTATCCCCATTAAATTTTATACCGTTTTGTTGATAGAAAAAGGAGATTTACAAACAAAAATTATAGTTTACATCTATTTTTTTAGTTTTTAAATGTTTGTAATATTAAAAATAATATATATTTATTCCTTTAAAATTTTTAATAGATTATCTATACCTACACTTTTACTATTTAATCAATCATGTCTTCAAGATTTTCTCTCTTTATAAATATACTTTATCTATTTTTTAAATCAGTAGAAAATGTTTTACCTCCAGTTAAAGAGATATATTTTATAAATATTATTAAAGATTGTTAAAAACTTACTTTTCCGATAAAATTCTTTTTGATCATTAATATTAATTAACAAAATATAAACAAGCGTTTATGGTTAACATATAAAGATAAATCTCTCTTTTCTTTTTATACCTATTAATAATTCACTCAAATATAACCACCCTTATAATTTATCTCTTCAAATTAAAAATTACTTTATAGCTCCATGTCACATTTATCAACATAACACATTTCCTCCTGATGTTGTAATTTTTCATAAGCACTGATATGATTGATAGAGGTAATACATATATATATATCCCTTCTTTCTTCGGTTTATAACTTATTATAATCTATTACTCTTATATACCTCATTAATGAACATTGATAAGAGGTATATTGGGATGTTTTATATGACATAAATAATATTTAGGAGAAATGATATGTCTATATGACATTGGGGAAGTTTTTACATAAAAATCTAATTTTGATTTTGACAATTAGTATTAAAATATATAAAATATTTATTTTTTTCAAAAAATTGACATAATAATTATAACTAACATCCTCTTTTATTGCAAATTTATTCTTATACTCCTATTATTACATAAAAATATTTATGTAAAAGACTTTTTTTGATCATGCAAAAAAAATTCTTTGTAATATAATCCATAACATTCTTAAAATTTGTTACAAGTGTCATCTATAATATCTCCTTGTCAATCAGAATATAAAATTCATTTTAAAAGGTTTCATAGATGATTTATGACATTTAATTATTATTAACTCTTTTTTCTTAATTTCCTTTGTTATATAACTATTTCTTTTATTCCTTTACAACATTTTTTTTATTATCCATTCTTTAATAATTCATTAAAGATCAAATAAATATACATAACAATAATTCTTTTTTTTTTATTATAAAAACTAATGTTCATTAAATAAACAAACACTTTATGAAATGATTGATAGAAACTCATTCCTTTTAATTTATATCCTATTACTTAAAACTTTTAACATTTAATATCTTACCTCATTATCACATATAAATAAAAATAACATTCTTTTATAGTTATCCTGTCTCAATTTATTTCCTCCATTCATATAATTTAAAATCTTTTCTCCTTTTATCTATAATTTATGTTTAAATATCAAAAACTCCAGTTTACTGTATAAAATCTATTCTTATTATCACAAAATATCTGATATCTTTTTAACTCTCCACACTACTCTCTTTAATGGGTAATTCATCAAAAATGTAATTAAGCAGCGGGGATTTTTTTTAAATGGTGTTAATTTTGTTTATTGTGTATAAATAACTAATTAATCATCATGTTAGTTTGTAAATAAATATATATTTTTATGTTAAATACATTTTTCATTTTAATTTTTTAACACGTTATGAAATCTCTATACACAATTTATCTTTGAACCTTCTCCTTGATTTTTATTTATTATTTTTTGTAACGTTTAATTAAATTAACCTATTCACAGATTAAAATAAAAACCTGCCTTTGATTTTAATATATTTTCAAAATAATAAATACATATGTAATCTGATATAATTTATAAGAGATTATCTATAAAATCCTTTATAAACAAAATTCCATCGGCATAATATTTATATTAAATATCATAAAGCATATGTTTATGTATATATACATCTAACTATATTTGATTAAATCAATTTCTAAAGAAGTAATCCTCTAAACTATCAATGTAGCTAGGAATCTTTTTTATCTTTTAGTGATACCTAATATCATATGTATATAGATTTTTGTTGTATATTAATTATATAAACAAAAAATAAATTCAAATCCATTTTCTTTTTGATGTATCAATTTTGTAATTTTTACTATTAACTTTCGTATATAAACAAATATGTATTATAATTCGTTGATCTAATTCATATGTTAACATTTTGTCTTCTCTTTCAATTTTTAAATCAGCTACAAATTTTTAAAACAGACAACGTTAATTCTTTTATGAAACTTAAAACTCCTCTGATTTCGGTGAATATATTTATTATATGTGTATTTGTAACATAATAATTATATTTTAACTTTTATAATTAAATTATAAAACAAAAACGCATTTAAAGCCCCTCGTAATATCATTATAAATTGTCCTCCTCCAACAATTAAAAAGGGGAGCCGATTAACTAAAAAGAACATAACAGAGGTGAATATTAGGGGATAATAAAAATTAAACCTTCATTTAAGTCAATTTTTATATTATAATAAAATTTTATAAAGTAGTATCACCCCTTTTTATGACAAATTATAGTTTATTAATATGATTTTTCTTTTTTAACAAATAGATGATCATAATTTTAATAAAAATTTTAACGTTCCTTTAAATCTTCTTCTTTTCATCTCACTTAATAATATAATATTTTATAAGTTAATAAAACCTTTTTAAAAGATTCTTTATTGTTTGGGAGAAAGAGATAAGATGCCTATTATTATTTTTAATAGGAATTGAAATAAAAACAGAAGTTTTTAACTTTCCTAAGATTAAATATAAAATTGTTTTAGGACATTTTATTACTTTTATTTTATAAGTTTATTTTTGTGCTCCAATATTACTTTTAAAGTTATAACGAAATATTCTAATTAACAATGTTATTTTCTTCTTTCTTAAGATTGGTCTTAAGGGTATATTTTGATACCATTATGTTAAAAAGTTTTTGTTAATCTTTTTATTTGGTAAAAAGATATTAAAATAATGATAATTTTTTTTTATTTCTCTTTGAAGTTTTGTCATAACGTTTGGTATAAAAATATCATCATAATTATTAACAAGTATATCCCCCTAAAACTAAATATCTTTAATTCATTTTCTTCTCCTTAAATATTATATACTATTAAAAATGTCTCTATTGATAAAAAAAATTATTTCTATTCAATTGTGTCTTTTATATTCTTATTTTATCATTAAAATGTATAAGGGTTTAATCCTTGTTAAGATGTTAAATAAAATTTAAGATATAAATATATTGTAATCTTAATAAATATGTCCTTATAAAAGATATAACATCCATATTTTGTATTGTTAATAATATATAAATAATGATAAAATGAATATTGGTGCAAATATATGTATTTCTTTTTGAAAAGTAAAGATAGTATAAAAATATTATAAGGATATAACATTATTTTAGTGAAACTCATTATATTTTTATAATACTTACTTATTTTAAATAATAATATGTTTTTATTTTAAATCATCATTATCAAAAATTGTATATGTATATGTTATTCACTGTTAAAGTTTGTTGAAGAAAGAAGGATATTTTTAAAATTAATGTTCCTTTTCAAAATTATATACAATATATTTTATTAGAAGGATTTATTAAAGTTATATATGTATCATTGTACAGATATATACAATTTTTAAGTTCAAAATCATTTATTCCAAATAATTAACTCTCTTCCCAATTTTGTACATTTAAATATATATACATATTACTGGTATTTTGAGTAATGAGTAAATGTACTATAACACATTTTAATGTAATTGATATTTACTTGAGTTATAAATTTTAACAATTATTAAATATTGTCAATTGTGATAAATTTTCATGATTAGATCGTGCCTAAACAAAAATATATTTTGTTCATTATTTAAATGTACTGAAATTGAGGGTTAAATAGAGAGAAATGATTATATAATGTTTAAAGAGGTTCACTTCCGTTCTGATTAAATTTAATAATGAGTCTATATATTTTCCTAGATAGTTTATGTAATGATGTAATGTTATGAAAGTTTTCAGTAAATTCGAAGACAAACAAAGTAAATTTATTTATCATATATATTTAGATACCATTTTACTGAGAACAATTCCTAAATGCTAAATAGTTAAGGAAGATAAAATATTTTTGAACTGTTTATCAGGAAGAGGGAAAATAAATTTTATTTATATTTTCACAACAAAACTGTTCACAAACTTTTATATTATACTAAAAATATATATATATATTTTATTTACTTAAACTTCATACTATAAAACTTCAAAAATTCCCTCAAGAATAATATGACAGTATTAACTTTTTGGTGGTGTGAACTTTTGATAAATTTATATATATTTTGATAAACTACCATATATATACATATCTCATTTGTTTTGTCTCTTCAAAAACAATACTAAAACTTTTCAACATTCTTTTGTCGGCACCTTCCCTTCTTAACTCTTATATGTGATATGTAAAAATAAATTTGTTAAAGCTATAAAAATAAATTTCTTTTCAATTCTTTTTGTTGTATCTAAATTATAATATATAAATTTATTTCTAAGATCTATTACACTTTATATACTTTTCCTTTTTATACATATAGCCATTATATTCCTCCCATTTTCTTATATCTAATACAGTTACAAATGCGCAATCCAACAAAATACAAAATATATGTATATATCTAAAAAAGATAAAGGAAATTAAATATAATATAAAAGGATGAACTTTTAATTGAACTTTTTTTCTTCAACTCTCTCTCCTCTTAATTTAAAATACCCTCCCACTTTAAATATACATTTTATATATTAAAAAGAAAATAAAAAAAAGTTTTATTACCAAAAGACAAAAAAGAGAAGGAGATTGTAGTTAGTTAATATATTAAATGTTCCGAATGACGAAAAAAATGATCTTTTATTCAATTTTACCATTATATGATCTTTTATTATTACATACTTTGATTTTAATCAACAAAAAAAACTAATAAAATATAATGATTTTTTTTTNTTTTTTTTTCCTTCCAGACATTCTTAGTTTACAGAAACAGAAAAAAAAAGACAGATCTATTTACATATATGTACATTTAAACATATTTTTGTTCTCCTATTTTTAGACAATTGTCCTCAATTTATCATTTTCCTATTCTCTTTTTTTGGAGCTCACGAAAACATTATACTCAATTATTTATATTATCTAATTTCAACAATTTTTTTCAATTAAATTTATATGATATATAAAAAAAATATGTATAATTTTTCTATTATAACTTGCTAACATAATCATGTTTTATTTAAGCATTTATTCTAAAAATCAATTTTCTTTTTCTATTTAATATTATAATTATATTATCACAAAATTTTCCCCCATTACATATGTTTATTTTTGATTAATAAACTTCCTCTGTCTTGTTTTAATTAATTTATATGTAATTTTTTTTTTGTTTTACTTCTTTTTTACCTCCTTCACGACATATATATTCTTTTTTTTGTTATTATTTACTTATTTTGTTTCGTTTAACCCATCATCAAATTTTATGATGATGATTAATTATTTTGTCTTCATATAATATTTTATATCTAAAATATATATCATTTTTAATTTTTATTATTTATTGAATCGAAATATTTATATATATATATAAATAATCCTTTAATAATTTTCTATTAAATTTTTTTATAGAAAAGTACGAGGTGAAGGAATGGAGAAGGATAGTATTAGTAATTTATATAGTGAGATAAAGAAAAAAAAGAAGAACCCCAACAATGATACCAGTGATGTAGGAGGAAAAGGTGGAATTAAAAATGATTCAAGTGGAAAAAATAATTTATCTATACCACCTAGTACAATAAAGATGATTGAAAGTGCTGGTGATCCTGATATTCCTATCAGAAGTACAAATATCCCTAAAGTATGTTTCACTTTTGATTACCTTTTGTATTATTTTGTTTTTCTTTAGTTACAAATATATGCCAAGATATCAGATTATAATTTAAAAAATGATAGAATAGAAATTATCAAAGATACAAAAGATATTGATTTTGGATTTAATTTCTTGGCCAATAGTGGAGCTGTCATAAATAGTAATTGTGGTTTTAATCATGTATTTAAGCCTGAAGATACAATTGTAAGTTTTTACCTTATATCATTGTTAATAATACCATATATCCATTTCAGAAAAAGATGGCACCAACATTATTAGCACCATTATATCAATTATTATTTAATGGCTTCAATTCCTCCTTAATATATATGGGATCATTGGGGAATGATAAGACAGCATTCCTATATCAAAATACATTCCCATCAACATACGGTTTTTTTCTTCACACCCTTCAATGGGGTTTTTCTCTTCTATCAACATATCTACACTCCAATTCACTTTCACAGGATGATGGAATGATTAAACTTTCTGCCATCCATTTTTCACAACGAAATAATACTATCACCGATTTGATGTCAATATTTACAGAGAATTATGAACATAATAAAAAAGATAATAGTAATATTAGTTATTATGATAATATTTCTGATATTTATGAGAATGATGATGACATTGATTTAGTTAAGAAAGAGATGAAAAAACTTGATAATTTAAAAGAAATTCATATCAAAACTTTTGAGGATGGTCTTAGTTACTTGAGAAGGATTATGGAATTTCAAAATCTTGGTATGTTTAATTTATAAGTAACATATATTTAAAAGTAAACATTTTTTCCAATATATTTTTGAAATATATCCTAATATCTCATTAAACAACTGTTTATTAAGTTGAATTAAGTTTTATATGTAATATATAAGATGAAAAAAAAAATTAATAGGAAAAGAGATATTATATGTTATGTATATTTCAATTAATCTCTCATTTACATATGTTCAAAATGATTAATTATCTTTTATATTTGTGTGTATGTGGAGACAAATTTTAAAGACTTCACATAAAAATAAATACCCTTCAAAAGTTGATATGTAAGATCAATCAAATTTTAATGTATTATAACTCATTTGGTAACGGTATTATATTTTTGAACTTTTATTACACTTAGAGATATCTTCTTTTTTGATGTAAGATTATTCATAAAATATACCGTTCACCACATCTTTTTCACATTATTTATTATATCGTTTTCTTCTTCCATTTATAATGTAAATGGTTCATCTATGTTGAAATGAATATTATTAATAATAATATTATTGAAAAGAAATTGTCGGCATAAATTTTATTGTGATTAAACCCATTCCTTTTTTTTATTGATGAAATAATAATTCATTATATAATTTCTAACCTTCAAAAATTAAAATGATTAGAAAGGAAATTATCATGATAAAAGAATATATGTGAATAGGAAATTAAATTTTATACATCAAATATCCTTTTCTATTAAAAAGATTTGTTTACCCAAATGATTAACAGATATAAAGTGTTGTTAACAGTAAAATCTTAATAAAAAGGAAATTAAAAAAGTGCCATATCGGTGTTGCTTCTTTAATCTTCCCCTCATTTATATGTATTAATCTTTTTATCTCTTTTCTTTAAGGTGATGATGAAACTCAAAGAACAGAACACACATTCTACTTTATTAATCTATACAGAAAACAAAAGAAGTCAAAAGATATTATTGTAAACAGCGATGAAATGAGTGGAAACAACATGTTTACAAAATCTACATTAACACTAATTGATATGGGTCTCGGTGAGAGGAAGTCTAAAGGAGATCCTAATATAATAACAATGCCCGGTATAAGTAACATCCTTCAATCTATCTTTCAAGGGCATAAGCAACAAGTTTTGGCAAGGTTAGTTATTATTTTTATTTTTTGTTATTATTTATTTTTACAGTAATACTTCACTTTTCACGTTACTATTACAAGAGTATTTGCTAAATAGTAAAAATAAATCAACAATAATGTTAACGAATTTTTCTCCTGGTGATAGAGTTAACGACCAAGCTAATATTTTCCATCTATTTTGTAAACTGTTTAAATTAACTCATGGTGGAAGGAGAAGTTTACAAAATATTAAAGAAAAGTTTGGTTGGAATGTAAGTTTCTATTTGGTAATAAATTTATTGTAACAAAATTTCTAGTCTAACGATGCAATTAATAATTATCAGGAAAACAAACCAAAATCAGAAGTTTCTGGTGCTGAAACTGTTATATTTTTAGGTGATGAAGTTATATCTAGAAGTAGTTTGATGGGAGGTAGTGATAATGATAAAACAATTAAAGGGAGTAATAATAGTGATTGTAGTAAAAAGTCATTTAAGAATAAAATCATTACCTCCAAAAACGCTATTCCAATAGATTTTCCTCCAACGATTGAGAAACAAATATTAGCGGGATATAGTAATTGTTTTTTTGGGTCCCCGTGTGACGATCAAATTATTTCTAATGTCAAGAAAGGAAATACGTTAAAGAATGTTATTGAGAATGTCTTTGGAGAAGAATATATATCAAGGGAGCGAGAATACATGATCTGGAAATGGATGAAGGAGACACAAGGTGAGGAGATTGACAGTGAAAATATTATCTTTGAGAATACATATATTGATATGGAGAAGAGTAAGTTACTAAAAAAGAGTGACACATCCAAAACTGATTCAGGAATACAATGTGATGACAATGAGATAGATCACGAACAAATGAAATTATGGATTACAAGGAGACATTTGGATGATATAACTGAAGTTGATGAAGATATTAGTTGCAAGAGTAATTTATTGTCAAGAAGGTCAAGAAATTATTTTGAAAGGGGTAGCAGTATGCAGAGAGAAGCCCTAGCAGAGAAAGATCTTCCTTGTGAAGATCATTGTTCAATTGATAAAATTTTATCTCCATTAAGAGTATTAAAAGAAAATTGTTTAAGAAGTAAAGTTAATATATCGCAAATGAGTTTAGAAGACATATCATTAAATGAGAATGGTAATAGTGAGGATGATATTGAATGCGAATCCATACCAGATGATGATTTAGAAAAAGCTATGGAAGCTAGTTTAAGTTTAAGTTCTATCAAGTCACATGAAATATTATGTCGAATGAATAAGAACAACAGAAATAGTCTAATTAGTAATACAATACCGGAAGAGAAAAGTGTATCAAACTATACATCAATACCGTCAACATCAACAACACCATCAGAGACAGCCTTTTATAGGAGAGCAAGTCTGTTAGAATTGTATGCCGAAGAGAAGTTACATGACATTCTTAATAAGGAGGAAGCAGAAAACAATAAAAGGAAGAAACAAAATATATTTGGTAAGAAAATTAAGAATGTCATTCCTGATAATATACTTAAATGTTGTGATAAAAATGTAACTAATTCCAGTGATTCATCAACATTAAGTAAAGATGATAATATGTTTATTTATGACACCTCTTCATTAAATAAAACATCATCAAAACAATCATTGTTAGTGAATAATAAAATGGGGAATAATTATCATACAGATTCTATGAATCCAGTCAATGGAAGTATTAATAAAGGATGGAAACTTCCGACATCACCAAGTTCATTAAAATGTTGTTTCAGTCCTATGATAAACTCAGAAACAAGTATAACATCAGGAGAGTTGTCAAATTTTACATTGAATGAAGATAAGAAAGATTCAGTTGAAAGCAAAGTTCCCACAATATCTGAAGAAGATAGAAAATTAATTAAAGAACAATTAACAAGTTATAATAAGAAACAAAGAAGTATATCAAATACAATGTCTCCAAGGCAACATTCTTCATTACCAATAACACCACTGAAGAAGTTATCACTTCAATCACCATTGAAGAGGATTGAAGAAGCAGAGAGGAAGATAAAATCTCAAGGTGGAGGTACCATAACAACATCAAATTCTTCCTTCTTAACAACATATAATCCTAAAGATGGTATAATTACACTTCCAGGTAATCAAAGAAATTCACGATCAAATTCAATTGATTTAATTGAAGGTTATTATGATACAAATAGTTTAACAAAATTAAGAAAAGGAAATAATAGTATGAAAGTTAAAGATACTACAAATTTGGGAGGTACCAATAGTAGTACTTTGAAACGAAATATTAAACAAGGCATAATGAATAATGGTAAAAAGTCAAGTAATTTGCCCATATTATTAAATTCAAAGCTACCACCATCTCCATATTCAAAGGTAAGGGGTAAAACTATTATTTTATTAATAATATTTATAAAAAAAAATGATATAAATAGTTGTTTAAATTCAGAATGTATAAAAATATGTAATTAATAATATATCACCATATAAATAATTACCTAGTAAAATATATCTACTAGTTTTAGTGATAAAAAATAGAAACAAACACCCAAGAGACATATATCATTATGGTATATGTGAGCGAAAATTTAAAAACTTTTATATATAATGTGTACATAATACCATTATTAATTCCCTTTATTTACTGCTAAAAATCTCTTTTTATCAACCATTATTATCATTAAAGTTTTAAAAAGAGTTTCAGCATTTATATATACGTAATCATTGAGTAAAAGAGTATAAGTGGAGAGAGAGAAAGTGGAAATAATAATAAAAAATATTTTTTTCCTTCTTTTTAAATATCTATCATATATATAATAATATCATTTTCTTCTTTTCAAATATAATTTTAAAAATTATTAACTTTTTAAATTTTGTTTTAAAAATAAGATAAGTATGTAGATTGATATTATATTTATGTCTCTCTAAATGACTTTTTTATCAATGCAGTATATATAAAACATTTAATTATGTTATTCTATGATTTATTTATTTCTAAAAATTAGTTTTCGTTTTATTACTATAAAGTTTTGATATATAAGAGAAAGATATATTTATTTAAATTGCTATACTTTATACTATTTTTATAAGTTAATCACGCAATCCATTTTCAATTTAACTTGTATTGTATCATTACTTAGCTGCTTTCTTACCATCCATCTTTAAAAAAAAACATTAAAAGTTTAAAAAATATATTTCTATAAATAGGAGGAATATAAAATTGAATAATAAAAAATATTATATTATTTGAAATATTCATTTAATGGTTTATTTTTTATTTTGATATTAAAAAAAAGGAAAGTAACAACAAAAAAAANAAAAAAAAGATGGGTGGATAAAGAAGAAAGCTTCCTTATTTTAATTTTATTTTGTACTTTGACACTTTTATAGATAATACATTTTTTTTGACATGACCAAATATATTTCAATATCTTCGTATATTTTAAATTAATTTTTTTTTACCCATTTTTATAGATTACTAACGCAAAAATGGTTGATTTTAATAATAGTACTGTATCATCTGGTCATGGTTCTGAGGAGATAACAAATAATACTGCTGCATCACCTTCAATTAATGGTTCAGTTTCACCTCCAGTCTTTTCACCAAAAGCAATAAATAATGGTGGTTTCAATAATAATAATTCGTCAATAAACAAATCCAAGAATAGAGAAAGTTTTAGTGCTAGTAGTGGTTATGAATCTGCTGATTACCTTAACATTCACTATAATTTGAAATCATTGAATATTAAAAATATTAATAATAAAAAACTTGAAAATTCTAAAGATATATGTCCTGTCGATGTTGACTGTTCCTCATTCCCAATAAATACAACTATAAAAGTAATTAAGGATGAGCAAGAAACATTAAAGAAAGAATTGAAAGAAGCTCAACAAAGAATTCATATACATGGTGATGGAGAGGAAGAAGAGATGACATTAAGTGATGAAAAGGTTTTTGAGGATATGGATAAGGATACTATCATACAGACATTGTTAACAGAAAATAAAGTTTTGAGAAAAAGAATCCTAGCTGCAAGAAATCATGTTATGATGGTTACATCTTTTCTTTAATAAAAGGCATAGTAGAAATTTATTTCTCAAAAATAAAGGACGATCTTATAAATTTATAATTTTATATACAAATTTTTATTTGGTGATTCTATAATTATATTGAGGGTAATAAATTTTTTTTGAAATTTTATTACGATATTTATTTTTTTGTAAATAAAATATATATTTACTCTTATTAAAATAATATTTTTTTAATGACTATTTATTTTTGTTTATCATAACACCTAGACGTGGTTTTAATTTATTTCTAAGTGATAAATATCTATTCATTCATGTTATCAAAGTATTTATTCATTTAGCTTTTAATGTGAGGTAAAATAATATATGTTAAAAGTGATTCAATTTCATCCAGTTTATCCTTTCATTCTTCAAGAAACATGTACATTATTATTCTTTGACCTCCTTCTGTTCGTAATTGTTAAATAATACTATATGTTTTATACCTTACTATATTATAATAATAATAACCAATTATATATTGTAACTTTCTATTTAATAATCTTCTTTATACACTTTTTAGGTTTTCTTTTGTATTCATTGTTATATTAAAGATACTCCAATATTAGTGATATAATAGTTGTTAATAAACAAATTATTTGTTCTCTCACTCACACTACCCTCTTCTAACTCCGCAATACAGATAAAGCAATGTCAAAAGTTTTTGTTATCATTCTTTTCAAATTACATATAGATGAGTTTCTACAATATTTCATATACTTGGATTATTTAATTCTACGATAAGGGTATTAACTATAACATCATTAACATTACTCTTCCATTTTCCTCTTAACAAAATGATCAAAAGTTCATTTTTGATGAAAATACATTTACTATATTTTCCCATATAATATATAATGTAATTTGTGGATAAATTTTATACATTTACTTGATAAACTTTTTCACATAACTATTATGCGCACATTTTGGCTTCTCAAATATATTACGTTACATATATATATGTATACCCTTCCTTCAACACCAAATATAATATTACCTTCTCTTTTAAAAACTTTTTAATTTCCCTTCCAAATATTTAAAAAAAANAAAAAAAATATGGAATATTCTACTAACTATATACATATTTTTTTTAAATATTTATATATCTATTATAATGATAATATTAAAATCAATTCATGATAACATATTTTACGTTGGAACTTTGTTTTCATTAAACCAAATATAAATAAAAAAGGATATATTTTATTGAATTAATTAAATTTTGTTATCTTTAATGCACTCTATAAAAAATAATTAACCAAAAAATGAAGTCATATAAATTATATATTTATTTAGAAAGAATATCCAACCAAGAAAGGCCCCATAAAATGCCATTTATGTATTTATATTCTTTTATTTTTAATTTAACTTTCCTTTATAATCATTCAATTTAGCAAAGAGATAGCAGTTTATAACTCGTTAACAGTACTTCTAGAGAAACTTTATATAGACGTATTGTATATATATATGTATATATACATATGGATTAAACATTTTCTCCTAAAAATCTCCTATTTTAATACATTATAATTATACTTTGTCTGTGGCGAGATACATATATGGTTTATATCACTATAGATGATGGATATATATATATATATTCTAAAGCTTTTTAACTTTCCAATCTTGAGATATTTCCAAAAATTTTATATTAATCTAATATAGCTGTATACCATATTTTACTCTTATTTTCCATTAAAATTTGAAAGAATATTTACATATATCTTATCTCTTTAAACTAATTAAAAATACAATATAATTTTTTTATCCCTCATTTTATTCTAATTCAAGTATTATAAAAGATAAGAGAATCGATTTCTTTTTTCAATAATACATAGTAATTGAAACATATATTTTTTTCCATCATCATAAGTTTCCTCTCTTTTTATATCATCAAAAAAATGATATTGTTTTGAGTTAGAGCCTTTTAAAAATTTGTTAATTCCCTTTTTTAACAAAAGAATAATAAGAAAAAAAGTTGTGATTTATTTGGATATAGAATATTTATAAAAAAGACAAAAGACTATTTTTTTAAATTTCCTTATAAAGATACCACATATATATGTATGTATTTTTATTATATATTGCCTCGAAACATATTAGTTAATATCATTTTTCTCCCCTCAGTCATTCTATATATATACATATAATATTTTTCTTGAAGACAAAAATAATAATGAAAAGGATAATTGTATAAACATTCTATAACATAATATAAACTATTCTTACTTCTAGGTAATTTGCTGGTATTAAAAAAAAATATTATTTTTATTATTAATTAATGAGACAGGAAAAAAAATAATATTTAATTGACATTTCATAATTAATAATATAGACAAATTATTTGATGTCTCATTCCTATATTAATAATAATAATAATTTTAACTTTAAAAAATATATTTTTCTATTACTAAAATAAGAAAGAAAGAGCAAAAAAAATATATGTATATGTTTTTTATACAACTTAACAAGAAACACATAATATAAACTATTCTTACTTCTAGGTAATTTGCTGGTATTAAAAAAAAATATTATTTTTATTATTAATTAATGAGACAGGAAAAAAAATAATATTTAATTGACATTTCATAATTAATAATATAGACAAATTATTTGATGTCTCATTCCTATATTAATAATAATAATTTTAACTTTAAAAAATATATTTTTCTATTACTAAAAAAAGAAAGAAAGAGCAAAAAAAATATATGTATATGTTTTTTATACAACTTAACAAGAAACAAGAAGAAAATATATAACATATAAAATTTTATTCCTTATCAATAATTGAGGAGAAAATATTTATATTTTGAAAGAGAAGGAAATATAATTTTAAATATTTAAAGAAAAAGTAATTGATTAAGAAGCATCTCCTATTCATTTTGTTCAGAAGTTTTTATCCCAATTGTCTTCTTTAAAAATTTATATAAATATTTTGTATTATTGTTACAATATATACAGAAATAGCATAAGATATTATATCATTTATATAAATGGGAGAGAGTGAATAATATCTTATCAGTTAGAAAAAGTATAATACAAAAAATTGATATAGAGAAATATCATATATATTAATAGAGAATTGAGATACAATTTGAAAAAGTTTTTGTTGTCCCCATCATATATATATAACAACCATAGCATGAGAAGTGCCATTGTTGTGGAGCAATATCAGTTTGAAAGAGAAACTATTCAAAAAAGACTTGCTATATTTTTAAAGGATAAAATGACTTCGTTGGTAAGTTTAATAAATAACAAATTTTAATAATATATTTTCAAGATTGATGATATGGAGACGGCTGATCTCCTGCTTGTTGCTGCTGATGGTAAAAAATTGGCTGTCCATAAATGTATTTTAAGGGCACGTGCACCGGGATTTTTTAAAAGGCACATTGAACCAACAATTAAAGCAATGCCAAAAGACTATGTGTCAAAGAATGGAAATTTAATGGAAGTTGCTATTGGTGATATAGATTCGTATGGTCTTGAATTTTTTGTAAAATCTGTCTACACAGAGGAGGAAATATCAAGATTTCCACCCAACGAGGAAGATGTGATAGGTTTAAGAGATTCTAAAAATGATAATTCAACTGATAAAGGTATGTTTTACTTATTATTTTCATTTATCAAATCATCTATTTTTTATGTTAATTATTTAGTTAATAATATATCTAAGATAATGAAAAAAGTTCATTTTAATTTAAAGTTATCATTTTCAGGTGGTAAAAATAAATTTTTAATGCTTAAAAATTTTTATTCATCCACTTTTAATTATTTTTTTCAAATCCTTTTCTATTTTGCTTTAATTAATTAAAAAGGTTAATAATATTCAGTTTTATAGATGAAGATTCTAAGGATGAGGAATATTCTAATATTATAAAGTTACCTACAGATTCATTGGAGGGATCTCCATTATGTGATGCTACTGATGAAGTATTTGAAGAACAAATTAAGAATGAAGATTCAATTCTTACACTATCATCTTGTGATTCCAAAAAATCGAAGGAAGAAGATAGAAGGCAATTTACACCGGTAATGACAAGTTTTAAACAATTAGGGTCATCACAACAAAATCTTGATATGATGTCTTCGTCAATGGTAACATCAGGATATTCCGATTTTAGCATTACTGAGCCATCAGGTGTAATGATGTCTGGTTCGTATGAGGATGGGCAGGGAAAGTTTATTCGTATAAATGATGGTGAACCATCTGATATAGAATTGTTAAGTGAAAGCATGAATAATTCAGGGACAGAGAATAAGATATCATCAAGTCCAGGAAAAAATAAAGGGATATTTAATATGTTTATAGGATTGGGAGGTGAAGCTAAGAGTGAATTTTCATCAACATCAAACATCTCCTCTGTTTATGGAGTTAGGAATAGGACAATGATGTCTAGAAGGTTATCAGTAACATCCCTAAATTCTTTAACATCGCTTGACTTAACACCAGTTGGTGAGGGTAACATTACACCACAATATGATACAAAGACAGCATGCAAGTTGGCTCAAGACCTATTACAAATGTATTTAAATCAAGATGATACAGATGTAATATTAAAGACCGCATCAGGTGACCTTTATGCTCATAAGTGTATTCTTTCAATTACATGCAATTTTTTTAAAAGAGCACTAAAAAAGTCAAAGGTAATAGAGTTAAAGATATTCTCAAAAGTGTCTGTTAATTTTTTACTTACATTCCTGTATGGCGGTTTAACTACTATCCCAGAGGAGGTGGATATTTTTGAGTTAATATCTCTAGCGACACATTTAGATGTACCAGAATTGGGAAATGTTGTATCTTTACATTTAAAAGCTCATAGATGTCATTACTTTCATAGACCATGCTCCTCATGTGTATCAGCAATTTTTGATGCATTACCACAATTTGCGGAGATTAAATGTTTAAATTCGTTATATGAAGAAGCAATGGAGTGGCAATCAAGACATTTTGGTAGGATATGGAAAGGGAGAGTATTTTTATATTTAAATGAAAGATATCAAAGGGAGTGTTTAGAATATTTAATACAAAAAATTGATCAAGAATGTGTTATCGATGTATTGTTAAGCTGTGAAAAGTTACAAATATCTTTACCAAGGTCCAAGTTACCACAAGCTGCAGAAGCTGTCAAATTTTTGGTTAACGAAGTAGTGGAATATTGTGTTGAATTTATTGCAACAAGTTTTGATTTGCTGTTGGAATCACAAAGCTTTTTAAATCATGGTAAAGGATTAGCATTGAATTTATCATTGTTAGAAGATTTGTTTCCAAGTTTAATTCATAGTTTAAGTAGTGAAACGGCCGTTAGGAGTTTTAAAGCATTGGGAAGATTGTTGGATGAGATAGAGAATAATCAATATAAGAATGAAAATAAAGGATTAATTAAAAGTTTGCCGTTAAATGAGTATAGTCCAAGATTCAATAATTTATGTAGAAGATTATATGAATTAATTGATAAGCATCTCCTTCATTATGCTGCTTCAGTAATTAAAAGTGATGCTTATAATTTATTGAGTGATGAAGAAAAGAATAGAATTCAAGAGTCTGGAATATTTATTGAAATGAGAGAACCTAAATCAGCACCACCAAGGTTGTCTAGTTTCGAAAAAACTTATAAAAGAAGTAGTTCTGTTGGTGTTTCATTAGAAAATACAAATGATAGTAGTAGACGAAAAATGTCTGTAAAAGAAAAGAAACCATTAAGTGAACATGTCATTGAAGAAAGCATGGATGAAAGAGAACGAGAAAAAAGTATGCTTTTAATGATGACAAGAGCCAAAAAAGAAAGAGAAATGGCTGAGAAGGAAGGTACAATTGAAGAAGAAAAAAGAAAAGAAACTCCTCAATTAACACCAGAAAAACGTGCAGATGTAGGTAAATCACAAAAAAGTTCTCCAAGTCCCAGAAAACCAAGATCATCATCAAAAGGAAGATTAAATAAAGATTCCAAATCTTTTAATTTAGATCGTGAAGCAACACAAGTTATAATGACAGTTAATCAAAATAAAGCTGTTGGAATAACAGATTCAAAGAATGCCGGAATACCTGCAGCTTCAAAAAAGGAACCATTACAAAAACCTCAAAATGCTGTTAAACCAATGGTTAAAGATGTGCCATTAGCCAAGACATTACGTGATCCTCAAATAACAAATGTAAGGCCATATTCAAAATTTCCTACCGCATCTTCTAGAAAATCAACAATGGAAGAAAAAAATATAGGGTTATCAAAAACACCTCCAAAGACAGCAGAATCAACAAAGATAATATCTCAACCAACAAAAAGATCTCTAACATCAAAAGCAAATAGTGGCTTTAAAAAGAAGATTGTTGATGAAGAAGTAAATACCAGTAAAGTGCCAACTATAGTAGGAGATTCAAGAAGTATACCTACGCGAGATACAAGAAGGGTTATTAAAAAGAGTAATTTATCACTAAAAAATTAGTTTTTTTTTATATTTATCTTTCATAAATTAATAATATGTTACTTTTATAAAATTGTTCTAATAATATATGACTCACTTATTTTAATATGACGAGTAATAGTCAATGTCCCAACGGTTATTACATTTTTTCACAAATGTTCTTTAAAAATTCCCAATTAACAAGAAATATATTCTTGATGATGAATGTTAAATGGGAATGTTATTACAACAAATTGTTTCTTATTGATCGAATACAAAATTTATATATTCCTTGATACAAAAAAATCCGCCTCTATCATTTTATTTCATCTAACAAAAACATATTGTGAACAAAGGAGTATAAACATCTTAGTTTAATATAATCATCATTAATATAGGAAATAGTCTACACTGTTAAACTATGAATTCATACAATAGACATCTATCAATTGCATTATAATCCCAATCATATTTTTCTTTCTTTTTCCCATATGTCCATTGCTTTCTACATGCTTCTTTTTCATACACCCCTCTATGATTTTTTTAAATACCTCTTTGTTTTATTACATCTATATATATGCCTTTCTTATAAAATTTAATTCAGAAGTTATATATTGATATATATATATAACAACCTAATCATTCCTGCTTCTTGATTTCTTTTATATTCCTTTTACACACTGTATATATATTTGAACACCCCATCCTTTATGTGATATATATATACTAGGATGTCATAATCTTTAGCGCATATTTCATTCCAATTAGTAACTATATATTTTTGTCGCTTTTTTCCTTCCGATCGTTAAGAGACTATTTTGAAATAGTTAATCATCTTCTTTTTCATTTTCAGAAGAAATATGTCTGGTAACTGTGGATCAATTTCTACAGATATTCTTCGCATTGGTCCATCCGATGTATATAAGGATTTCAGGGACCTCTTGACTACCTTAAATTATGAAGATTCTGTCTTTAGATTTAAAGATAGTGATGACGAATGTAGTGGAAATAAATTGTTTTTATCAATTTTTAGTAAAGTCATAAAGTCAGCAAGAAGACTTTCTAAGAAGAACATAGATGGTAGGTCTTTATTTTTTTAAAACGATTCTAAGTCATTTTTAGATGTCATCTTGCTTGATAATGTATCACGACATGAATTTATACTTTTTAAGTATTTTGTATATCAAAATAAGTTTATGCCTTCTGAAGAGATAGATATGTATTATAATTTGGCTTATACATTTGATTCTCCTATTCTTTTGGTAAATTGTTTAATAATTTAATTGAGTAATTTTTGTTATTTAGAATGCTGTATATAAAAAGGTTTCAATAGAAGATGGTGACTTGAATTCAATCATAAAATATCTCAAGATGCAACATTCAAGAAGAGATTTGCACTTGTTAAAAATTATTCAAGAATCAAGAAAAAAATCACTTGAAGAATTGAGAACATCAAATATCCTTTTATTGATGGATATGAAAGAGTTAGAAACTATGGATTACAAGTCACTAATAAAATTTTGGAACTGCTTCGATTCTCTAATATTTATTGAATCCTGGATTGATGCAAACCTTAGCTCCAAAAACGTTTATAGAGAACTATTTTATAAGATGGTTAATCTAGCTACGTTAGATCCATTTTCAGTATTCATACTTCCGGAGAAGATTATGGATAATATTATAAATTTCTGCTCTGAACCTGAGCAGATAACATATGTTAAGATGTTTAAATACCTCAGGTACGATTGTTGTTCGTCCACTAAATATATGCCCGTTAAATCTTTGTCTTTTTTTTATAATGACTACTTTAGATTTCGAAGTATTTGGAAATTGACTAATGAAAAGGGACACGAAGAATGGTTTTTATATATTATGAAATGGTATAGTGTTAATGAAGCTGAAAATATCAAGAATATATGCAAAATGTTAGAGCATGTTGACTTCTTAAAGATATCCCCAATTAAATTGGAGGAATGTCTTAATAAGAATAGTAGTTTATTCAAAGACAATGAAGTCTATACCTTTTTTGTAAATAAGATTCAGAGATGCATTACATATTTGAATAAAGAATATAACAGTATCCCATTGGTTGTACAACCCTTTAAGGTGGAAAGTAACAATGGACCAGATAGTCAAGATGCCTATAACAAAATATTGTGAGAATGTGAACAATAGCAACAATGTTTCAAAGAACGAGGAATCTGAAATATTTTTATTGGAGTCTGAATTTCTCTCTAGAAGAATAACTCGTCGTCACGCTAATAAAGCATCAAAATCTATAAAAGATGATGATGATCAGATTATAAATAGTCCTTTTGAAGATATTAAGGTATTTTTTGTTGGTGGTGTAACTGGCAGATCAAGGGAATATTATAGGCCTGCAAAGAATATTCACTTTTCGAGCCTCTACCAAAGATATGAAGACTTCCCACAACTAGATACTCCTAGAATGTTAACAAGGTTATGTCAATACAAAGATAATCTTTATGCTGTTGGTGGGAAAAGTTATAGTAATAACAAATGGGATTCAGCTTTAGAGTTGATGGTTTATGATGTAGATTTTGAATCATGGACTGCCTTGGATATTTATCTAGATTATGATAGAGTAGAACATGACGTTTCTGTGATAAATGATGAAATGTACATTGTTGGCGGAAATGTTGAACCGGAAGATAAATATGGAATTGTAATGTATAACTTTGAAAAGGATTACTTCAGTCCAATCCATTCCTCCTATAATGATATTGTTTTTCAACATACCAACATTGTAAGAGACAACGTTATATATATTGTTGGCGGATATAAAAACAATCAAAGAAAAATAATTCAATTATTTGATCCAAGAGTAGGAAAAGTTCAGATGCTCCTAGAACCGGAGAGACAACATTTACAATCAGCGAATATTCTATATAACGACACTATTTATTGTTTTGGGGGACTTGATGAAAAATTAAATCCAACCGACAACAGTGATTACTTTGATATCCGTGCCAACAAATGGGGATCATTAGAAAAAATGCCTTCTCATAGATATGCTTGTGGAGCTTTTATCATTAGCAATAAAGTATTTGTTTCTGGAGGAATCGGTGTAACTACTGGAACATGTAGAGAAGTCGAGAAATATGACATACATGGTAACAAATGGTTTCAAGGCCTTAATATGGTAGATGGTAGAGGATTCTTTGGAGTTCTCCAAATATAATTTTATTTTTAGTATATATTTTTAGTATATAATGTAACTATTTTTTTACACAAATCGATATATTTATACAATTTAAGTTTTTCATGAAAAATAAATATTTTTTTGGACATCGTTTTTAAATATATACATTTTATTGTACATAAAAAAATTGAGATAAAATTATTATAAACTATCCATATAATTATTATCAGTATAATTATTTTCATATTTCAAATCAAGGTACTCAATACTTGGATACTTAAAACTATTCCCACCAGCCTGCCAACATAATACTGTCCCATCGTTATACGCCACAAACAATCTTTTACCTGAATTGGTACAAATAATACCAACTACTTCCGTTTCGACAATTGATGGGATATTTTCAATCGAATTATTTTTTTTAACAATTTTTTTATAAAATGAATCTGATCTATCCCTTTCCGATGTATACTCTATATTTAACTGATGATATGGATGATCACTATATTTAAATTCTCGGATTAAACTTAACGTCCACATTTCTATCATCTGTACTATACCATTCTCAAGACCAAGTATCAATGAATTTACACTTATCCCTTCAGAAAGATTTGTCATTGCTATACTTGTTATCAAATACTGTGAATCTATATTTCCTATTAAATCTCCATTTATTGTATATAAAAATATTTTGCTTAACGACATCTCATTTTTGGTATTAAATTTATTTGATTTTCCATTCACTATTATTGCTATATCACCCGAAGTTTGGGATATCGATGTTAATGATATAACATGATCTCTCTTTTTATCATTATTGAAAATATTTGGTAATTCTATATTTCGGACAAATGTATTCTTATTACTATCCCATATAATTATTTTTCCATTTCGGCATGTTGATACTACTATACTAAAATTATCTGATATTGATAACGATGTTATAGGAGAATAATGTCCTAGTAATTGTCTATATTTACAGGATACATAACATCTCTATAAAAAANAAAAAATAAATTAAAATTAAAATTAATATATAAAAAATACCTTATCAATAAAATTAAGTTGCAAAATTTTGATAACACCACTTTGAAAACCAACAAAAAGTCTACTATTACAAGTTGAATAAATGACACAGCTAGCTTTTTCATATCCCATATGCCAGAAATTCTGCCATGGTGAACCTTCTTCATTATTATAACTTTTTAAAATATTTATACCTGTAGATGAGAATCCACAACTAACCAGAAATCTTATTCTCAATACATTTGCTTTGTTCTTCCAGTTGACTGCAGCAAATACATCATAATCTGATTCATTTGTATAATATGGTTTCTTCTTTATATCATTTTGTTGTCTTAACAAGATTATACCATCAGGAACTCCTATCACTGGAGATACAAATGTCGACGGTGACTCATATAGTATTATCTTCTTGTTATCATCTTTACTATTTTGGTTACTATTATCATTCTTACCCTTAACTACATATGGAGATTCTTCTGATATAAAAAAGTTTGGACTACCAACATAATCTCCCCATTTTAAACCACTAATTGTTGATAAAGGAGATGGTACAGGTACCTGATTTTGATTTACAATCTTACTTAATCGTGGTAAATGCGATGTTGAAAAGAGTTGTGCTGGCATTTGACCATATGTTTTTATCATTGTTTTTAATGCTACCTTCAATATTTCATCATCAACCTTATCAGCATCATTTTCTAGTGTCGATGCATTCAAATTAGCCACCGCCTTACTTGTATTGGTACCAAAACGATATGTTAAGGGATGGAAAACATTTACAGCTTTAACAGCTGCTTCTCCAGATTGTTTGAAACCAAATATTAAATCTATCCAATTATGTAAATTACTTGATACATATGCTGATTCCAGTGCTTGTCTATGAATTAAGGTAAATATTCTTGCATTGTTATTTGGAACCCATGGTGGTAATTTTATATCATCAACTCGAACACCATCTTGTCTTACACCAAGATCTAAATTATTTTTATTGAGCAAAAATTCTGGAAAATAAAAAAATTCTGGAGTTAATTCTTTAAAATCAGTTGTTGATCTTGATGATGCCAAATTCCATGTTGTTTCCAATGAATTGAATAATCTATCAGCAATGTCAAAATGATTATCCTGATATTCTAAAGCCACCGATGTAAATGGTGATAATCTAACCAAAAAGTGTGTTATTATTCCTGAATTTGAATAATGAGATCCATAATGATAAGGACCAAATTTTACTGGCATACCACTGAAATTCATTGAATCTGAATTCATTGTTGCTTTGAACCTTCTATATTCATTATCTAGATCATTGTAATAGGAGACATAATATTTTTCTTTAGTCTTATCTTGTATTGCAATTGGTTTTTGAAGAACACGATAAGAATTTGGATTATTAAGATTCAAGGTTTCTGAAGTATAATCACTTAATACAAATGGAAAAACTGGATATTGCATCAAATCATTATAACTCCTTCCAGCTAATTTATTTAGAAGCATCAAATATTCAAATGTTGTTATTATTCCTTGTCTCCATGATTGAGATATATTTTTCAATTGACCTTCCAAGTTAACAATTAAATTAGGTAGTTCTAATGATAAAAATTGCTCTAAAGCATGTTCCCTTTCCTTCTTTGAAACAAACGATAATAATAAAGTTTCACCATCTGTAAAAAATAATTCTAAAGCTGTATCTTTGAGAAGATATTGTCTTTTATAAATCTCTTTTATTTTAGAACACTCAAAATACAAAGAGAATGGATCACATTCCAATCCCTTTTGACTTGTTTTAGCATTCTCACCAAAAAAATATATACAATTTAATGCTAATATCAATTCACCATAACATTCTAGATTTGGCATTACTACTGTTACTGTTACAGATTGACGAACATCATCAATATTTTTTACATAATCCATTGATAAAGCTACTTGATTAAAACTTTGCAATATTCCATTCTTCCTACTATCTTCCTTACATACTCTATCATTTAATAATAAATTATATAATGGCTTTGTTTTAGCTTTGATCATATTTTGTCTGTTCCCATTCATAACATATTTTTCACTATAATTGTAATCAAATGGACACAATCTTTTTCTTTCTCTTATACCATTTTCCGTTCTTTCTAAAGCCCATCCTTTAGGCCAACATTCAATCTTCTTTAATGGACCTTCTGGATGTGTTAAACAAGAAGAGATTTCTAAAAGATTCTGTTCAGCTTCATATAAATTCTTTAATATTGTTTCAAGAAATTTGCCAAACAACTTTCTTATATCATGATGATACTCATTTACTAATCTTGTAACTGAAAAAGCAAAATCTGTTGTCTGTGAAACTTGTACCTGAAGTATGTCATAATATAATGTTGCTTTTGATCTTAACTCTGAAATATACTTCTTCTTTAATCCTATGTAACATTTATAACAATAAACCTCTTCATTAACTATATTCTCTGGAGCATCTATTGATAAGTCAATGAATAATCCTTTGATATTTATAGATTTTAAGAATTCTATTATTTCCATCAAATTTCTATCCAATTCAACATGTTCAGTTGCTTCTTTTGATAATGGAATTCTTGATAAAATAATTTCATGTATTCCTATATTTAAACAATACTGTAAATCGAGATCAATATCAAATAATTTTTTCAAATAATTATTTTTATCAGGCAATTCTTTTGCTATTATTTGTATCAACCTTATCTGTTTAGCCATCAAAGGTGGTCTTCTTTCAAAATTATTTGTTGTATTAAATTTTCCGTCTCCCTTGCATTGTGATAATTTATTATCAATACTACAAAGAGTACAAGCTAAAATCCTCAAAATTAATATTCCAATTTTAGGTTTACACAATACTAATAATTGATGCCATTCCAAAATACCACCTTTACCTCCTTTTTTTTCTATTCCACCATGCATTTCATATTCATTACCAACAATCCATATATAGTACATAAATTGGAAATTCAATATAAATGAATCTAACTCTTCAGCAGCAATAAAATAATCTCTATTACCCTGTTCACCATTGTTACCATGAAATAGATAATATTTAGTCAAATGTTCCAAAGCAAACAATAATCTTTCAGCCAATACTTTCATACATTCAGGTGTTGTTTGAGATTTCCATTTATAAATACACTTTTCATTCTTACCATTCTCAATATTATGTTTAAAAGCAATAAAGGTAAAATATTTCGAAGTGTCTCCAACATTAAAATCATCATAACTACTATTTTTTTCATTCTCTATTGTTTCAAAATCTTCTGGTGAGTTTCTACCTGATGCTGAGGTATCTATATAAGAATCACCAAATACTTCCCTTATACTTTCTAACCACCATCTTATAAATAATGTGTACAATTCACGTAACTTTCTTGAAGCATTCAATATTAAACTAACATTTTCTTCTCTCTCCTTTTCACTATTTCTTTTATTATTAACTTCCGATGAGATGTATCCCTGAAATGTGTATTCTAATAATAAACAATTCCATGCAAAGCCTTTACACTTCTCATAAAATATTGTATTATCATATGGGATTGAATTAATAGCAATGTATCGTAAAAAATTTACAAAAGTCTCCATCAAAACAACATTTGGACTTGATCTATCATTTTTATCATCTCTATAAAAATCTTTTCTCTTCAATATATTTCTCATCACATTGAAAGTACACTCCATTAACCCACATTCCATCATTACTTGCCTTAGCATTGAATTGGAGATAAATATTTTTGTGAAAGTACCGAGAAGTTTTATTAAATCAATTTCACTACCTATTTCACTACACTTTTCTAATAAACTAAATAATGCTGTAAAAGATGCAAATGTCATATTATTTGGCGGTATATTCTTTATATGATTTTCATCCAATCCTTGGGTTATATCAACAGTTTCAAGGCACATTAATGAAAATAATGAATTAATAATCGTCATGTTAATTACTGTTAAATTATTTATTTGATTTCCAATGATATAAAAACCACCTTGCTTGATAAAATCCATCTTCATCTCCTCTGGTAACCTACTAATAAATTTTGATAACAATTTAAAGATATTTGTTTGAATATTCTCATCACGTTGCCTTGAATTTAGAACTAAAATTGAGTACCAATGTATTGCATCATATATTTGGATCATAACATTATCTGAACATATCACAAAGGAAGATGATAAAAAATCTATTATCAGTGCTCTTAACTTTACCATCCAATCACTCTCCTTTTCTGTATTTCCATTTTCCTCATCCTTTATTTTAATGTTTGCTATTCTATGTAAAATATCTCTAAATTCCCTAAAACATTTTGGACTACTTGTCTTAATATAATCATCTTCATTTACCCCCAAAAACAATTTTCTAGCATTTGAAATGTTATTAAATGTATTACAAGTAATATTTCCATTATTAATTTCATTTTTATACTTTAAAATAAATTCACTCAACACTCTTGACATGATTGTTTCATCCAATGGAAATTCTAAATTAACTCTTTCATTAAAATCAGTAAAATCAATCCAATTATTTCCACCATTTCTTAAAATATGATCAATACTTCCATTAAAATTAGCCATTGAATTACTCGGATGTCCGACATCTTTGTTATAAAAACAAAAATTAGTTGCTGGATGTGTCATAAAAAGAAATCTCCACAATGAAAAAAGTGCAGAGAAATTTTCTTCTAAAGTGCATAACTCTTTGAAGAGATATATTGAGTTATCTATAAAATTATTTATACTTGATTCTTTCAACGTCACTTCCTTATTTTCTGGTATATTTTCATTAGAAACAGATGAGTAAGCATTCAAAATTGTTCTTATCAAATTATTCCTTACTATCTCTTCCTTATTATTTTTTGCAAATATACACTTTTTCTCTGTAATACAATCTGTCAACATTTTAACTAATAATATCAATGCTTCAAGTTTATTAAATCCATGTAAATTCCACAAATGGAGAGAATGAAAAATGTACAACAACATTTGACCATCTCTTACAATAGAATATAACGTTGATGATATAATTATTTCTCCACTTTCGGTATCCTTTGACTTTACATATACTAAATCAGAGATAGCTAAGCTTAGAACATTATAAATATCCTTCTTTGTTACTTTACATGATTTTGATGTAAATACCCTGAGAGGTATAAAAACTCCACCAGCAATATCAAATTCTGATAAAGAGATAACATTATTTTTGACGGAATTAATTAACATTTTAAGAGCTATTGATTGTGAAAACTCTTTTATAACATTTTTATCAGTATCTTGATACTCATCAAAATTTAATTCTACAGTTCTTGCATACAGATATATCAATGTTTTGGTTGGACAAAGAGATGACAAATCATTAATGAATGAAAAATTTTTTACAATTCTTGGTTGACCATTCCAATTGATGTTGAAATCGACTAATTCAATTAACGATAATATATATGATAGCGTTGTTGAGAAACAAACTCCATCATTACTTTTGTTACTTTGAAAATTGAAACCATATGATGAACTATTACTATTATTATAATGAATATTAGTCAATTTTAATGCAGTTGGATTAAGTTTTGAAACATAATAAATTTTTGGTTCTTCAGCATCAATAATAAAAACGGTCTTCTTTTGTAACAGTCTTAGTGATGGTTCAGGAGATTCAATAATTTTTAAAATACTCTTTATATATCTTTTTTTCCCTCTTAAAAATTTCCCATTTAATATTGGATAGAAGTTGTAAAATGGATATGGTATATTACTTTCTGTTCTCATGAAATTTTTTACATTCGGTGATAATGAATGGAGGATGAATAAATTTTCAAATTGTAATATTCCTTTGAACGAAAATATATTTGATAATTGATATTGTAATGATGTCTTTTCTAAGAATTCCATAAATCCAAAGTGTATTGACAATGGTTTGGTTAAGAATTCTTCTATATTTATTTTCTCATCTTCATTTTTATAGGTTAAAGTGTATATGTTACAATTCTCTGAAAATTTGCATAAAAATTGCCCTCCAGACGTTTCATTATTTGTATTCTTGAGATAAATTATTTGTAATGATACTGATTTCCATTCATCTTCATCCCACCTTTTTAATGCCACTTTGTTTTCTTCTACCTTCTGATTTTTCCAATATAAGGATATATAAAAACTACCTGTAGATGAATTAACTGATAATTTAAAAGACAACTCTTCATCAGAATCATTCATTATTGAGAAACTTGATATATGAACTTTATTACTTTTATACTTTCTATTCTCTTCCCAGTTGTTAATTTTCATCTTAAATGTCAAACTTAGTCCAGTTTCAAGATTAATATTAAATTTTGAATCCATTGATATAGTAAAAGCTTCCTTATTTATACCACTTAAATCAGAAGTATAGGAAGGGAATTGTAATGAATAATTTGGATTTGCAGATGATTGTAAGCAAGGCTTTAATGTATATTTTTGGAAAGCTTTTAAAAAACATTTATGCCACATTTTAGCTTCAAAAAAATTCAATAAAAGAAATTGAAAAAATTGAGGTTGATGTGATAAAAGATTCATAAATGACAATAATATATCTGTTAAAGATTTACTATCCTCTTTTCTGTTTAGATTCTTTATATGAAGAAGTATACCTTCTATCCGGGGAATAAAGAATGTTGATGTAAAATTTAATTTTCTTATCTTAACATTATCTATAGGATTAACTTGAAAGGTTGTTGATAAATCATAACTTATTCGAGTTGATATTTTTGATATTTTTAACATTACCTCTGTTACATTCTCTTTGAAAGAATCTTCTAAATTTCTTGACACAAAAAATATTAAAAACTTAAATATATCATACGTTAATTGATTTAAAAAACATTTTGATATCCTATTTAATGATTTATCCCTAATAAAATCTTTCTTTCCTTCTTCATCAGTTGTTGTTGATTCATCAATATCTGAAATATTACCATCTACTGACATTAATGAAGAATAATTAGTCGCTTTACTATAATGATCATCAACGTCATAAAAGATACTATAAATCAATGAGTCCACAATTTGATATTTAATCTTTTGATTAATACTTCCTTCAATATCTTCAAAAAAAGTTATCGGTTGATTTTCAAAGTTATTCTTTGACAAAAATATAATTATACAATAAGATAAAGTTCTTGATATATGATATGACAATGTCCCACTAACAAAGTCACTTGCCAAGAATTCATTATAAATATCATTAACAAGTTGGAACAACGTATTGGTTGTAATATCAATTAAGTACTTATGAATACTCTGATTATGTGTGCACATTTTAATAAATAAATCAGCCTCAAAAAATATATTGAAGTAATAATTAATCCTTAAAAGTGATTCTTTGATATTCTCTATAGATAAGTTATCAATTAATTCTGTTAACTTGATTAGCAATATATTGATAATTGGTTTATTATTTATAATATTACTCTTTTGGTTATCACTTGAAGAGGTATGTAATGTTATTGATATGTCTCCTTCATAAAGCACTAATTCTTTTAAAAAATCTGAAAGACTATTTGATTTGAATATTTTGTTAATCTCTAAAATTTCATTCAACATCCCGGGGTTTTTTATTATTAGTTTGTTATATATACATTGTGTTGATTCTTTCTTCTTGGAGATGCTTAAACAATCCAAGGAACTATTTATTATTCGTATTGCCTCTCTATTTAGATTTTCATCATTTATTGTTTCTTTATACATTGATAAACCATTTGTTAATGTTGTAATAATGGTAATGATAAAATCCTTTGAGTCATCGAAACACAGTATTTTTAGTAGAATCTTATATATTTTAAATAATCCTTCTTCGTTGTCTTCTATCAACCTATCATTCAATAACTTGTATGAAACATTCATTGAATTGTAAATAACAATATTCTTCAAATGTTTCTTGATACAATCCAAAGCACATAACAAATCATCTCTTTTAACTGAACAATAATACAGATACTCAATACCCATAATAGAATAAATTTCTCTTGGTGTCACACAACTACAGAATCCTGGCAAAAATTCTTTTACTAATCTAAAATATTTCATTGGATCTCCATTTATTTCTTCTGCAAAGTATGCCTTATATATTTGTGCTAAAAGTTTAAAGTGAAAATTATTTGAGCATTCATAAAATGAATGTGCTATACTTCTTTTCTTCATTTTCTCCAATATATTTCTTCCAACTTCAATTAATTCATCTTCTTTAAATATATTCATTAAAATTGTTCTTAGACTTTGAAAGAAGCTTTTCCTTCGATCCTCACTAAATTCTTTCTTTTTTGTCCACCTCTCATAAGATGTTACCGTTATGACATCTACAATCTTTTTTAGTATTATCTTTATCACGTTGATAGTTTCTATGGTAGATTCATTATCATTATTTTCTTCAAGTCTAAATGATAAATTCTTTATAAAATATGTGAATTTTCCAATTTCCTCCAAGTTATTCAAAAAATAATCAAAACATTTACTCTTTGTATTTTCTAACTCCTCTGTATCTACATGTAACTTTCTGTCCCGTTCATGAATCATCATATTGCATCTAACAATAATGGTGGCATACAAAACACAAGTTAACCAATTTTTTGATATATTAAGATTCTCTCGATTAATCCCATTTTCAATTCTAAATTTTTCACAGACAGCCAGACTTACATCTATCCAATAATTTTGTGTACAATATTTAGCAATTATCTTCAAGATGATAAATCCAGTGTCAAAGCAAAACAAAGGGGGTGTAGGAGGATCTTGTCCCGTCATAAGTTTATAAAATAAGCAAATATCATCAAAATAAGCAAATTGTGTCCCATCAAAAAAGTCATTAATTTGATTACAATGAACACCAATAGCATCATTATCTTTGTTCGGTAAAATAATATCAATCCATTCTCTTTCTTTATCAATAGACATACTATTATTAACAATAAAATATTGTGTTCTATTCTGTAAGCTTTTTTCACTCTTCAACATGTCTTTCTTTATTAGTTTCACTGTATATGACTCAATTTCCCCATATGTAGCATCTTCTATTGACCATTCCTGGAGAAATTGAATGAACTCTTCACATATTCTATCACAACACGATGCATCCACTTAAAAGAGATCTTTAAAAATTGATTAAAAATTTTAAAACTTACATCTATACAATGGGAATATTGATATAATAACCATAACACAGTACCTTGACTCATGATAATTATTGTCTTTCAAGCATTTAAATTTTTTCAATAATTTAATTAAAAATTTTCCTTTACTCTCCTTCGATGTCATCTAAGTAATAATAAAATATATAAGGATAAAAAATAAGTTTTTTGCCCTTATCACATACAAAAATCAATCTATAATAGACTAATTGAGATTGGTGGAAAAATACAACTCCAAAAAAGATTCTTCTTAAGACCTTTTTTATTAATAAACGTAAATTAAGCACGCTTATTGTGTCATTTTAGTAGTTATGATAGTCTCAACGGTATTTGACCTATTTTTGAAATCTTTATTAAAAAAAGTGGACTTTTGATTTTTATTTTAAACGTAAAAAAAATAAAAAATGTTTTAAAAATACCAATCATCTATTTTAAAATCTATATGACGGATTCTTTAGAAAATTTGTAGAAATGATAAAAAGGTATGTGTGTAAGTCTTAGCAAAATGTTAGTAAATTATGTTATCAGGGCAAAAAGTTACGAAATTACTATGTTTGTTATCACCAGAGGTATAAAGAAATAATTTTTTATACAAAAGTTATGTAAAATGATAAAATGTGACTTGTAATCACTTTCTATTAAGTTTTAAATTTTTTTAAGTTTATAAAATATAGAGTATTGTTTTATACTAATCTGGAATTTTTACCTTTTAACATAGAAAAATGAACTCAAAAACGGCAAAACAGAATGCCATGAAATTTTGAAGAGAGTTACATATATATATGGTTAAATTATTTCTCCAAAATATCTAAGAAATTGTTAAGGTAGGCTTTAAGATAATATTCTTGATATTGTGAATTTTTTATGTCTTCTGGGTACTTATTTTTAGGTCAAATTTGGACAAATTTTGTATCATCGGATAGCTAATTATATTAAGAATTTAATTTTTATATTAAAGAAGAACAAAAATAACAATTTTAAAATGAGAAAATTAATTTTTTATCTAAGTCTTTATTTCAATGAATGTTGTATTGATAAGACATTTGTGAAATATAATAATAAAATAAAAACTAACAATAATAAAACTTTCCAAAGTTGAAAGGGAGCCATCTATAAAAGATAGATATATTTATATACTTTTTAAAACAAGCATCAGACAATATCAATACATATATAACAATACCCTAGCATCTTACAATATACATCAAAAAATATGATAAGATAAGAAAAGAGATAGTATTTTTTGAAATATATCTTTCATCAGTTGTAGTAATAAGTGGCCAAATATTATTATCATGAGCAAACGAAATTAAAAAACCCTTACATACAATTGATACATCAAAAAAGGAAAGAAAACTATCATCAATTTGCCTTATTGTCATTGAAACAAATGTTTCTATAACAGAAACTCTTTTAATACTATTATTAGTTTCAAAGATTTCAATAATCCCCTTCATATGGGATTTATTATAAATTTTTCTTTTAACTACAAAATGAAGTGGTAACAACCTTATCAAACAATTTGTTAACCACTTTTATACTAGAGCGGTATTTTTAACAATAAAACATAAGAAGGGTAACTAAAATCCATAGATACATTTTCTTTAACATTTAACACTATAGATAATAAAATATTTAATTAGTAAAAAAATAATAATAAGTAGAATTATAAAAAATTATTTATATTAATTTACCAGCCATTTCTCTAGTTAGCTTATATTGTCAAAGTTGTTCATATCATTTTCTTTTATATATCATATGAATGTAATATATTTTCTATAAAGAATATTTATTACAATAGAAAATACATTTTATTGACATAATTCTTTTATAATCATGTATCAAAAACTAATATATTAAAACATTTCAAAACTATCAATTGGATTGCTGATAATAATTTATATATATAAGATATAATCAAAATAAGATTAATATAAACAATTTTATCTTAACTGCACACACATGAAAAGTGTTACATTAAAACAAGTAAATTGTAAGAAAGAATGCAACACTTTTTTTTGTCTTTGTGAATAGAATAGTTTTATTAATTTATAAATTTAAAATTGATAACCTTTTGTTGTTCAATGACTTAACCTTATATTTTCAAGAATATTAGTTATTGTATTTATCAAAATATCTAATTTTTCAGCTTATTATGCTTGTTTTTGTTATCTGGAAAATATTGGGTAGTTTAACAGCAGTAAGTCATGTAACACATATATTCCTTTCAATAATCTTTGTCAAAGATATTAGAAATGTTTTTCATAAAAAAATTGAAATCAAAGATGTATTTAGCTTCATAAAATTTATCAAAGAACTATCAATCAACACATTGTAAATGACATCAATAAAAAAATATTTAAACTTAATGTTTATTGAAAAAAGAATGTTATTCCAATTTGATAATAATATTTATCAGATGATAATGTATTAAAATTTTTTATTAGCTTTAAAAGTAATATTATGATACAATTGCTACAAATTAAATATAAATATTATTGCAATAAAGATATATAAAGATGAAAAAAAGTTTAACATAGCTTTTTACAATGATTTTATTGTTTTTGATATCACTTTTTATCATTAATCTTCATGGAAATGTAAGTTAAAAAATTATTTCAAATTTATAATTTATTAATTAAGGATAAAAACATATTTGAAAAGATAAGAGAAAAAAGAGCAATACTGAAGGATATGCCATATCGATGGAGCTTTCCAATTGAATACAAAGTTACATCTGGTTTTGGAGAACTCAACATTGATAACGCATTAAGAAAACTTGAAGAAGAGACATGTGTAAGATTTAAAAAAGTTGATCGTTTCAGTAAAAGTGGTATAGAATTTGTAGCAAGTAATGGGTGCCTATCGTTTGTTGGTAAAATTTCAGAGTTCAGACCACAAGAGTTAAGAATTAGTAATGGTTGTGTTTCAATTAATACGATAATTCATGAAGTGTTGCATGCTTTAGGATTGTTGCATGAAATGGGAAGATATGACGTGGATAATTATATTAAAGTTAATGAAGATAATATTATATGGGACAAAAGAGATGCTTTTAAAAAGTATGATAAAAGTGAAGCAGATAGTTTGGGATTGAGATATGATTTTGGATCCCTTATGCATTATAAAAAATTTCAATTTAGTAGAAATGGAAAGCCTACAATTGAAGCAAATAATAAGTTGTATTCAATGACAATGGGACAAAATAAAGAAATAGGTTTTAATGATTTAAAACTTGTAAACCTATTTTATTGTAAAGATAAATGTAAAAAAAAGATAGGATGTAAAAATTGGGGTTATGAAGATCCTAATAATTGTAATCAATGTAAATGTCCTAGACTATATACAGGAAAGTATTGTGAAGGAATGGAAGTATCATCAAAAGGTTGTGGACAATCTGAACTTACTGCAATCAATGAAGAACAATTTATATATGTTGATGATGCAAAGAATTGTTACTATGAAATTAGAGCACCAGGGAAGTCAAAAATTGAATTAAAAATTATAAAAACAANTTTGTATAAACCAGAAGTTTGTTACCCAGGTTCGGGAATGGAAGTTAAATATCTTAAAGATAAATCGGTAACTGGCGCCATGTTATGTGGTAAGAATGAGAATGTTGTGATAAAATCAAATAGTAATACTATTAGAATACACTACACTGGTTTAATGAGTCATCATTATGTTAATTTCAGTTACAAAATATTATAAATTTTTATCAAATAAAATGATTAAATATTTTTACCATATATTTTAAATAAACATGACATTTATCTCAATAAAAATATATATACGACAAAGAAGTTGATTACATTTTATCACCATTTAATTAATATAATAATTTATCGCCAAAGATATTCTTGTCATTGAAAAATAATTTAAAGTCCTATAACAAAAACAATTTCAGTGCTAAAATTTTTATTGTCATTGTTGTCTAAATCTTTAGTATCATGGGTATATAAGTATCCTTATTAATAGATAAAATATTATTTCCCATAATGAGACAATTATTTTTTATTTTATTTTTTATCATTTCACTTGAAGCAATAACACTAAAGCACAAGATTTATAAGGTTGAATCAAAGAGAAAACGATTAATAAGAACTGGAGAATGGAAAGTATATTTAAAAAGAAAAAATTTGTTAGGGAAAATGTTTGCTTCAACAAAACAACATGTTACTGATTACGACGATATGGAATACCTATCTAATATAACAATAGGAACACCACCACAATCTTTTGTTATTACCCCTGATACAGGATCTTCGAATTTATGGGTTCCAGATATTTCTTGTTCTTCTAGAACTCATAACTGTCTTGAATATTGTAACAATACCAAAACATGTTATGAGATATGTGATGAATCGTGTTGCAAAAATCAAATGAATATAGAAGCTAGAAATTCAAATTGTGATCATAAGATTAAATTTGATTCAAGAAAATCTTCAACATATATTAAAAGTGGTAAAAGATTCGAAATTCAATATGGTATTGGATATGCTTCAGGTTTTATTGGTATTGATACAGTTGGTCTTGTTGATGATAATGGTAACATTCTGAAAATTCCTAATACTGGATTTGGTCAAACAACATCAGCATCACCTGACTTTGCTACAGACCCCTCTGATGGAATAATGGGACTTGGATTTACAAGTTTAGCTGTTGATGGAATCACCCCTCCAATTATCAATGCTATCAACAATGGTTTACTTGATGAACCTATTTTTACTGTATATCTACAACATGATGGTTTGGAAAGTATTAATGGAAAGATCGGTGGTGCCATTACATATGGAAATTTCGATAATGAAAATTGTGATTCACGTATTGATTATCATCCTTTATCATCAGCATCATATTGGCAATTTAAGATAACAGGTTTCAGCATGGGAACATATAGAAAGTCTAAATATGGATGGGAAGCGATATCAGATACAGGCACATCTTTTATTGGAGCACCAAATTTTATCCTTAGTAAAATTACTAGGATTGCTGGAGCAAGATTTAGTAGAAAATATGATTCTTATGTTATTAATTGTGATGCACAAATCCCTGATATAAAAATATCAATAGGTAAAAAAGTTTATACAATAAATCAAAAATATCTTATTGATAAGATCGATAACAATGTATGTGTCCTTTCCTTTTTTGGCATGGATTCAGGAGGATATTCACCTCAATGGATTTTAGGTGATCCATTCATAATGTCTTACTGTCAAATTCATGATATAAAAAACAAAAGAATTGGTTTCGCTTTACCGAAGTAATTTAAATGTTGTAGTTTGTTTGGATACAATATTTAATCTTAAACAAACAAGATAATTAAGAATTTAAGTTTTAGTGATAAGAAAAATTAAATAATAAGATATGTTTTCTTATATTTCATTATCAAAAATGTTTTTTCTTCTAATGTTTTACATTAAATGAAAGTTTAAATAAACATTAGTTTTGTATCAGTAATTTTTTTCATTTTTTTTTAAATAGAAAAAATGTTTCAAAGACATGTATATCGTTCTCTCATTTTTTCAAAGAGATAACGATCAAAATTATATAAAGTAATCACTTCAATAATTGATATATCATTTTTCAAAATGAAAGAAATATTTTTCATTTTATTTTTCATTTTCACAGCCGAAACTTTAACATTGAAACAACCCATTTTTATAGTAGAATCCAAGAAGAAACAATTAATTAAAGCTAAGAAATGGGCTTCATATTTGAAGGAAAAAAAGACCTTTATGAAGACGTTAGCTTCAACAGAGCAACAAGTACATGATTTTGATGATATTGAACTGTTAACAAACATAACAATTGGAACACCAGGACAAACATTTTCTGTTATACCAGATACAGGATCATCAAATTTATGGGTACCAGATATTACATGTTCTGATAAAAAGCTTAAGTGCAACTTAGTTTGTAGAATAAGCCTATTATGTAATATTTTTTGTGATAAATCCTGTTGTGATAAATCAAAGATAAATAAATACACAAAGTCTCATTGTGATGGAAAGGTTAAATTTAATTCAAAAAAATCTTCTACATACACCAAAAATGGTACTTTATTTACTTTACAATATGGCACAGGCAATGTTTCTGGTTTTATTGGAATTGATACAGTAGGATTGATTAGTATTAATGATAGTATTTTAGAAATTGAAAATACAACTTTTGGACAAGTTACAAAAGCATCAAGTGATATTATTTCAACTCCTGCTGATGGTGTTATGGGTTTGGGATTTTCAAATTCGAATTCTAAAAATAATATTCCAGTTTTAACTAATGCTGCCAATCAAAAGTTATTTGATAAGAACATGTTTACTGTTTACCTTCCTTATGTTGGTAACGATAATGGTATGATAACTTTTGGTGGTTTGGATAGTGATCATTGTAATTCCTACGTTGATTATCATCCCCTATCATCAAACTTATATTGGCAATTTAATATGCAAGGTATTTACATTTCAAATGGTGCTAACTTTCAATTTAATTTCTGGGAAGCTCTCTCCGATACCAGTACATCATATATAGGAGGACCTGCTTTCGTTGTTAATATTATTGCACAATTTGCTAATGCCAATTATAGTGCGGAATATGAAGCATTTATGATTGATTGTAACGCTTATATTCCAGACATTTATTTATTTTCCAGTACAAAAGTTTTTAGCATTCCAAAGAAGCTTCTTGTTGATAGGTATGATGAAAATATATGTGCACTTGCAATGTTTGGTATTGAAAATAATGGTTATGCTCCTCAATGGATTTTGGGACATCCTTTCATCAAATCATATTGTCATGTTTATGATTTAGATAATATGAGAATTGGATTTGCTTCATTAAGAGTTAATTAATTTTTTTCATTTTTTGAATGAACAAATAAATGCAATGATCTAGTCATTTCTAAAACTTTTTGTAAAGAATATATTTAAAAAAACTCCAAGAACGCAAACTATTACTTGTTCAATAGTTTTTTGTTTGATTCTTGAAATTGTTAGAAGACATAACATTGTGCCGTATATGATAACACTGTTTTTAAATTAGGGCATTGTATCGTAAGCTTTATTTTAAATAACGGCAATTGTTGTTAATCGTAACATATATGTAGTATTATGATCAAAATGTTATCATTAACCATACCTGTCATAACATATTTATTTTTTGTGATAATTTTGTTCCTTGGTTTGAATAAAATTAGACATTTAAAAAACATTTTACTTACATTTTATATAAAAACAAAATTTAATTAAAACAAGAATAGTCAAATATCATTCATAATGTTAGGGATTGTCTTAATAATATTATTTAAGTTTATAATAATGGTATATAATATTATTTACTTATTTTGAAAAATTATGGAATATAGAAATAAAAAATTAATAATTCAAAATATATGATTATTGACAGTGTCAAGTTAGTTGATAAGATGAAATAGAAAAGATTTAATTTTGTAAAAACAATTTATCAATTAAAAATAAAATTATAAGATTATTAAATAAGTAAATAATTTATTAAATATTTTAAAAAGTCAATTTAAATTTCATGATATGATATATTTAATAGTAAGACTTTTTTGGAGAACCAGGATTTCAACAGTTTCATTTATGCCTATTCGAATATTTAAATCTGTATTTCTACGTTTGTTTATACGTAGAATTTATTTTTGCTATCAGAAAAAATAAATTTTGACGTCTTTATGTCTAAAACAATGTATTAAAATTGACGATCAAAGTGCAAAATTCATATTTCATAAATAATTAACAACGAATTACTTAATAACTTATAAAATACTGATAAAGAACTGATAAAAAAAACTGATAAATAACTAATTAAAGGTAATTAACGTAAATTAATGACATTCAGCAAATTACCTAAAGGTAATTGACGTTAATTATTGACATTTCGCAAATTGCCTAAAGGTAATTAATGACATTCCGGAAGTAATTA